>CM038214.1:337643735-337786928 GCA_021442155.1 Cymbidium sinense | reverse complement strand
TATTGCTTTATTTTAGTTTAGTTTTTTATTTAAGTTTTGTTTTAGGTTTATTTTTTAGTTTAGTTCTATTTTTATTTTATTTTTTAGGTTTAGGTTTTATATTTTATTTTTAGGTTTAAGTTTAGGTTTTCATTTTATTTTTTATGTTGAGGTTTTAGGTTTTTATTTTAGGTTTATTTTTAGGTATAATTTTTCATTTTAGGATTAGGTTTATTTTAACTTTATTTTATTTTATTTAGTTTTGATTCAGGTTTAGGTTCAGTTTATTTTAGGTTTAGGTTTAGATTTTATTTATTTTAGTTTAGTTTATCTTAGTTTTTGTTTAGGTTTATAATTTTTTTTATGTTTGGTTTTTTAGCTTAGGGTTTAGGTTTTATTTTTTATTTATTTTTAGGTTTTATTTTTATGTTTATTTTTTTAGGTTTAGGTTTTAATTTTATTTTATTTTTATTTCAGGTTTAATTTTTATTTTATTTATGTTTTTTTAATTTTTTTTAATTTAGTTTAGGTTTTTATTTATTTTATTTTATTTTGGTTTTTTTAGGATTAGGTTTTAGTTTATATTTTGATTTTATTTTATTTTTTTTTTTTCTTTAAGTTTATCTATTTATTTATTTTTGTTAGGTTTTATTTAGTTTAGGTTTAGGTTTTTAGCTTTTTAGGGTTTAGGGTTTAGGGTTTAGGGTTTAGGTTTTAGGTTTTATTTTATGTTTTATTTTTTAGTTTAGGTTTAGGTTTATTTTTAGTTTATTTTATTTTATTTAGTTTAGGGTTTAGGTTTAGTTTATATTAGGTTTAGGTTTTAGTTTTATTTATTTTAGTTTAGTTTATTTTATTTTTGGTTTAGGTTTATTTTATTTATTTTATTTTTATTTTAGGTTTAGTTTTTAGTTTAGGGTTTGGGTTTTATTTTTTATTTCTTCTTAGGTTTTATTTTTAGGTTTATTTTTTAGGTTTAGGTTTTTTTAGTTTTTATTTTATTTTATTTTAGGTTGCTTTTTTTTTAAATTTAGTTTTTATTTTATTTAGGTATTTTATTCTTAGGTTTATTTTATTTTTTAGTTCAGTTTATATTTTTATTTATTTTATTTATTTTACTTTTATTGGTTTAATATTTTATTTTAGGTTTATGTTTTTTTAGTTAGGTTTTATTTTATTTTATTATTTTATTTTATTTATGTTAAGGTTTTTATTTATTTTATTTTTAGGTTTTATGTAGTTTAGGTTTAAGTTTATTAGGTTTTTAGAGTTCAGGGTTTAGGGTTTAAGGTTTTTGGGTTTAGAGTTTTACAACATAGGGTTTTGGGTTAGGATTTAGTGTTTAGGTTTAGGGTTTAGTGTTTAGGCTTTAGGGTTTAAGGTTTTTAGGGTTTAGGGTTAGCTTAGGGTTTAGGGTTATTTAAGGATTAGGGTTTAGGGTTTAGGGTTAGTTTAGGATTTTAGGCATTAGCATTAGGGTGAGGGTTTACGATTTTTTATGGTTTAGGGTTTAGGGTTGTAGGTTTATGGTTTAGGGTTTGGGTTAGTTTTATAGTTTAGGGTTTAGGGTTTTTTTTAAAAAAACTAAGTAAACTGGTAGGTTTAGGTTTATATAGTTTATTTAGTTAATTTTTTATTTATTTTTAATTTAATTTATTTTTTTATTTTTATTTAGGTTTATTTTTTCTTTAGTTTAGTTTATTTATTTTAGTTTAGGTTTTTTATTTTAGTTTATTTTTTAGGTTTAGGTTTATGTCTAGTTTTTAGTTTAGTTTTATTTTTATTTTATTTTTTCAGTTTAAGTTTTATTTTTAATTTTTAGGTATATGTTTAGGTTTTTTATTTTATTTTTTTAGGTTTAAGTTTAGGTTTTTATTTAAGGTTTATTGTTAGTTTTTTTTTTGTTTAGGTTTAGGTTTATTTTTAGTTTATTTTATTTTGTTTAGTTTAGGGTTTAGGTTTAGTTTATTTTAAGTTTTGGTTTAGGTTTAGGTTTTAGTTTTATTTATTTTAGTTTAGTTTATTTTAGTTTAGCATTATGTTTACTTTATTTTGTTTATTTTAGGTTTAGGTTTTGGTTTTATTTATTTTAGTTTAGTTTATTTTAGTTTAGCTTTATGTTTACTTTATTTTGTTTATTTTAGGTTTAGGTTTTTTTTTAGTTTAGGGTTTAGGTTTTATTTTTTATTTATTTTTAGGTGTTATATTTAGGTTTAGGTTTTTATTTAGCTTTTATTTTATTTAGGGTTTTGTGCCACCATCCTTGAGATCTTTGATGGCGTGGGGCATAACACATTGCACACTTTACTGATTTGACAGGTGTGACAGCAGACTCCTCTCGCCTTTTCATTGGTAGTTGTCATTTGATTTTGGTATAGCGTCAATGGTTGTGAATACTTTTTCTAAGTTAGCACCTCTTCATCAAAAGGTTTGTTGGAGCTCGAGAGGGTCCTAGGACCTCATTATGGAGAAATAGAAACTCAGCGAGTCCTTTGTTGATTACATCCTCATGTGGCACAACCTGAGCAAGAAATGCTAACCACAACTATAACCACAGCTTCTCAAGAATATCCATGGCCCGGTCGCCTTCATTCTTAAGGGCTTTACTAGCAAAACATTTGAGAAATTAATCAACAAGGACAATAAGAAATAGTTGTCATTTCGACCAATCATCTAGGCCCAAGCTAGAAGGTGTTTGAGAAGCGGGGATAGTTGTGTTAGTGGGAGAGGGAAGCGCCGATTATGAGACTACGAGCTCCAACCTCCTTTGCCACCTCTCTTCCACCACCTCATCATCACAGCCCGACCACCACAATGGCCATTTCACCACCTTACCTACCCAGTGATTGGTATTCATATCCATCACTAGGTAGCTACTTTCCTACTCTTGATAGATTGAATAAGCCATATTCATTCAAGAGGGAGGTAGTTAGGAAAATCTTAAATCTCTTAAAGACTTGATTCTAGAGCCTAAGAAGGAGGCTGGGTAGAGCGATGATCCTAGCTATTGCCCCAACCACCACATGTTAGGCCATGTCTTAGAGGATTGTATCACTTTTAAGGACTAACTTGAGTGCAACTACAAGTTGAGAGCCATAGTTATCCCTAAGGAATACTTATTAGAACAACCATCCAGTTCTGTTAGAGTAATCCTTGGGGATACTTGTGATCTTCTTAAGACCAAAGAAGGTTAGTATATCTCCCTATTCCAAACCTCTAAGAAGATCATTTCTAAGATCAATAAGCTTTCCTTCTAGGTGCCTGAAGTAGCTCAAACCTCCAACACGAAGGAAGGTTAGCTAGTTGCAAAACATAACTTCGAGGAAGGTGATAGCTTTGCTGACTCATACTTGCGGGATAGTCCGAGCGTAGCCACCATCAAGTCTAGTACTCCCTCCATCATTCTGCTACCACCTCTTACTGCTCTCTCTTCTTTGGCGAGCGTTGTATCGAGGATAAGGGCACTAAATCTCTTACTCTGCTTATATTACTTGATTTTTATCATGTACCTCCATCTAAAAAAAATTAATGAAGAAAGCTGATTCTACTAATATATTGTCTACTTCTGATGCTCTTGATTTTATTCCAATTGAAATCTCTCTGAGTCTAAATAAAAATAATAGCTCTAGTTTTGATCCTTTCCTTTCGATTTTAGGTGGGATGATCCTTCTCAAATCACCACCTCTTGAGATTGACTTGGAGACATAACTCAGGATCCCATAGGAGAAAAGTGGTATGCGATAAGAAAGTAAACTTTCCACTCATCATTCTAGAAGTCACTAAGTCAACCCTAGTGGAAGTTCTACCTCTAAGGTAGCCTCGGGATAAGGGTAAGCAAGTCATTAGTTTGGTGAAGATAGCCTCTCCATAGGATGCTCTGCCCATGGATATGCTTGTGGAGGACCAAGCTAGATTTGATTATAATGTCCTAGCTCACCTTAGAAAGTTTCCAACTAAGTTAAGCATATACGACACCCTTGTCTTATCCAAAGAGATGAGGGAATCTCTAATCAAGGCCTTACTTGATCTAGAGACATGCTTAGCTCAGCTGACCGCTACTAAAAGAGGCATGCCACTCGAAGGACATCTTAGGAGTTACATTCAGCAATGAAGACTTACTCATAGGGACCACCGAGCACAACCGCCTCTTTACATTACAATGGATGTTGGCAGATACAGGCTATCCAGAGTTATGGTTGACCCAAGTGTATCACTCAGTATTATGAGTCTAATAACCCTTGCTACTAGAGGATTGACATCTCCAAACTCCAAAAAGAAAGGATGATGTTGAGAGGATTCAATGAACAAGGCGAGAGGGCCTTGTGGTGTTTATTTTTGGATGTAGGGGAGGTACTTTTTGAGGTGCTTGGGTACAACATTGAGGTATGATGTACTATTTCAAAAGATAGAGGCATCACCCTATAATAGACTTAATCATGTAATAAAGACTCCTAAGGCATGAAATTTCTTAAAAATACTCTCGATTAAAGTAGATTATCACTCTAAAGATTTCATGGTTAGACTATCAAAGATTGGTTGTATTTGGAAAATCAATTGGGAAAGTTCAAGGAGAAGACTTATTTTGGAATCCAAATGAAATAAGTAAGAAATGCTCATGATACTAGAAAGCCTAGTGAGCATTCCAATTTATCCTATGGTTGGGCTTTATAATTTTGAACTTGAAGAGATTTATATGTTTTGAGTTGAAATTTAATTAGATTACTAGTGCTTATAATCCACCAACATAAGGTTGTGGAAATGCCTAAGAGGTGAGGATTTATGCTTTTAGCCCGAAGGAAATAGCTACCTTGGATCTTAAATCTAGTGAGCTTTAGTATGAGGTAAAGCATGACCTAAATCTAAGCGACAAGTGGACATAAGGGTTTACCTCCACAAGAGAGAATAAATTGTCGACTTCGGACTTATAACCACAGAGTGGTTGCGATAACTCCTACATTTTAAAACCATGTAGTCAGTCTTATGAATTGCAAGATAGCTAGGGTAGTTATTTAATTAAAAAGAGACTAAAGTCCTAAACACACTCCCTAAGAGACTAGAGCATGAGTGGTATGAGCATATGAATTAATCTATAGAAGAAAAATCTTTTCATATTTTATTTTATTTTAGACAGATCATTTTGACAGAGGCTTTCTGATTTCTTATGCTTAAATGCACGGTAAAATAGGTTATGGATCAAATCATTTAGAAGGTGTTCTCCATAATAAGGGATGCCCTCACAGGTCAAGCATTCCTTTATCGTGCAAAGATGGAGATTCTTCATGTTCAAGAGAGAAAGAATATGCATGCATGATGTGAAACATACAACCATACATCTAAGGGGTTGCTAATTCTTTTAATTATCTTATTTATGTCTTAGACTTTATGATGAGGTTATGAGTTGTTTAAAATTTAGTTATGAGAGATTTGTTGGGTAGAAAAGTTATTTTTATCCTAAGAGCTTAATCATATCCAAGCCACACATTAAAGCATAAATCATTTAAAAACTATGAAAAGCATGCGTCCTAATGCACAATGTAAACGAAAGATCAAATAATTATAGAAACTATTGTAAAAGAATAAAAAAGATGGGTCGTGTACCATACAACCCAAAGGAGATGGGTAGCCGAGCTCTATATACAACCTAGAATATGAAAGAATAATTATAATTGTATTAAATCCTATGGGGTCTTCTTTCTTCATATCTCCATTTTATTTGGTTCCTTCTTTAATTTGGATGGTGCTTGCTTCATGACATCACATGGCACCCAGATACAGCCCTTTGCTCATCCTAATCCCTCATAGCACTAATCCTAATTCCTATTGCAAAAATTACATTTCTAAGGGAAAAGTAAATCTAACTACACCTACAAAATAGAGGTTAGCTAAATATACATATAATCCCAAGCAGTTGTATTTATAATTTGGACTTAGCACCCCATACATAGGTAACTAAGCCCACCTGTTCTAACTTGGATTATGCTTAAAGTTTTTTGCAACTTGCAAAAATAGAATTCACATTTATTTTTAAGCATCCCTTAAGTATAATCCCTAGTAGAAAACATGATTAAGCTAATATTGACCTATCATCTAGTCTATAAAGCATATACACTAACATCCAATCTAAAATAATACATTATAAAACAAAATATACATCACAACATATAATATCCTAACTTAGAGCTAGAAGTGGTGACTTAATTCTAATGTGTGTATTAAGGCTTATGTGCTAAGCCTTGTTAAGCATTAGTGTTGTATTTTCTAAGTGTAGAAGGATTCAATTTAACATGAAAGGTTGATTTCACTTGAAGTAGTTTAATTGATTTGAGAATTTTAATTTGTTTTTCCTTTTGTTTAATTTGATTACACTTATCAACTAAGTGTTATAAAGAGAGAAAAAGAAGATTATCCTCTTTCATCCATACCTTAAGTCACTTTCTAAAGTATATTAATTTGATTTTGTTCTCTTTAGTGAATGGCTTATTAAATGAATTAATTAATCCAAAGTTTAGGTTCACTTTAAATAATCCTATTCAAAATGAAAGGCATTTTAAGATTAATTTAATTGAATTACTACCACATGACATATATTAAATCATTCCTTTCCATCCCATGTAACATGCATATGATTTAATCTTAAGTGTATCTATACATGCAACATATTTTAGCACACTTAAATGATGAATGTATGTGTATGTTTAGAATTTATATTTTATTTGATTGAATTATTTAAACATATTAATTTAAAAGTTTATCCAAATTCTTATGCAAAAAAGATATAAGAATAAAATTAAATAGGCATGTGCCATTGTTAAACTAGGGAAGTGAGGTAATCAAATGACCTCCTTGGAGCTAGCTAAAGCATCGTATAATCGAGATGTCCATACTATATACCCATTTGCATTCAAACATATGTAAATTCGTATACATGAACATAGGTAAGCTCCAAATCATATGGCTAATTAATTCAACCACTTAGTTAATTATGGATGCATGCAATTTTAATGTAAAATGGGATTTTTTATTTAGTAATCACATATATATATATATATACATGTATGAAGATATAGGCAAGTAATGTCATTGTTAAAAAGGAAGTGGTCAAATGACCTCCTTGGGGCTAACTAAAGCCTTGTATTCACGAGATTTATAGACTATATACTTGCTTTTATTGGACACACATGGATGTATACATAAATGAGGAAAAGAAAATCATGCAAAGATTGTATATTTTTTTATTGAATCATTTATATATATGAATTAAAGCTCTATCCAAATTCTAATGTTGAAATACATAAGAATGAAATCAAATGGGTACATGCCATTGTTAAACCAAAGAAGTGAGGTAATCAAATGGCCTCCTTGGGCTAGCTAAAGCCTCATGTTCCCAGGATGTCTAGACTATATACCCATTACCATTCGATCTTATATAAATCAACAATTGAATAGAGGAAAAAGAACTCCACATTCATACACTTAAGCTATAAGCACAAGCTTTTCTTATGTATTTATAACTAGCATCATAACACATATTATTATTCATTTATAAGCTTTTGAAAAATACATTTGGATTTAATAGTGATAATAGCCACACATATATTAAATTAAATCAACACATGCAAGCTTACATAAAGGAAATCAATTTTATTTTACTTGATTTTAAAAGATGGATGCATGAATTCAAATGACATACCAAATTTAACATGATTGGAAGAGGACAATCAAATATAAGCATGTGATTCATTCATCCAAACTAGTTCTTAAGGACAATCAAATCAAATAAGATTATTTAAAGTAAACCAAAGCTTCTTTATTAATTAAGTTTTGGATTTGATTTGATTTAAGAGGAGAAGTGAAATCATCACTTTTCTATTTTAAACCCATTCCCACATTAGTGATTTGATTTAATTTAAGGAAATGTAATTAAGTTGATTTTATGGGTTAATTAAGTTGAACCGTTAGATGAATTAATTACCATTACTATGTCACCTTAAAGTAATTAACTAAATAATTATGAGCCAAAATGATATGCAAGGAAAATAAACTTGCAATGATCCTAGAAATAAAAGAGGACTAATAATTGGCTCATGATTTATAGTTAATTAGATTAAGGGACTTTATTAATTACTCTTATGGTTTTCCCACACATGTGGGTTAGCCATAATTTCATTAAACTCTTATAAGTTATTAAATACCTAAAGATCTACCCCCGTGATTTAATTAATTAAGGTCTAATGTGATTATGATTTTAATTTGATTAAGTGATTTAATTAATTAGTTAAATCTTAATTAATTTCATTTTAAAAAAGGGTGAAATGAATTTAGGGAAATGGGTCCCAACCCTATTCCTTAATGATTAATAAACTTAATTAACTAATTTATTACTATTCATGGGATTAATTAATGATTAATTAGCTTAAAAGACTAGTTAAGGTTTAATTAGTCAATTTTCCTAATTAAGTGAGCAATAAATCCCAAGAAAATCATGGGAGGCATAGGTCATCCCAATAAATTTTCATACAAAATTTGGGATTAATTGCTTAATTAATTAAGCTAATAAAATTTGAAATTAAATTAAACCTTAATTACTATTCAAAATTAATTAAGATTATTTTTAATTAATTCTCCTCTGAAATACCTTTAAAATGAGTATTTATTTATATTTTTGATTTTGCTATAATTTTTAGAAGTTTTATCCATTAGAAAAGATTAATTAAACCTAATTAAAACTAATCCTTTGGGCCATATGCCGCTACCATGTGGCACATAGATTGGCTACTTAAAACTTATTCTTCGATTGCACATGATGGCGGTGGATGCGCTTTCTCGTTCATCATCTAATTTATGATCGGATGGCTATGATTAATCCCATAAGCTTAATAATTAGATCGATCAATCTAGCGGATCTAATCACACCGTCCATTGATCAATGAGCGACAATGCATGATCTAATGTCACATGAGTGTGGGAGAATGGAGTCATCCACCATTGCTCACATGATCGAGGTTACCTGGCTTGGATCAACTCAAAGGATCCCACACTTTCATGACATCGAGGGATCCAATGGTCAAGATCACGAGATGCAAGTTTTCTTCAAAAGCTCCAACCCATGTTTTCCTAAGGATCAATTTTGGAAGCATACCTCACCAGAGCTCAAGACCGTTGGCTCAAATAATTGAGGAAGCATCAAATAGTGGAGATGAAGCTCAGTTGACCAGTAATTGGATCAATTCCTTGATGTTCGCTTAAAAGGCTATGAACTGATGATTTTGAGCTTGACTTTTATCGAAGTCCCACCTCCTTTCATGAAGCTTAGGAGATGATTTATTCTTGCTCGACAAGGCCTAGGGAAGGTGCGTACAAAGTTAATTTGAGTTTGATGAAGAAATGATGAAGTTAGGTTGGAAATGAGAGTGTCCAATTTTGGGATGGACGAGAATGGAAATTTTTGATCGAGGAATGAGCTTGGGAGCTTAGGGAATGGCTCTAGTAGTTCATCTTGAGTAGTTTGGGTTATGAGGAATGATTTTTTGTGTTTGTTTGAGTGGAAAGAAGGGGTGTATACCTCCACTCATCTTGATCGGCCGGTGGGATCAGGTTTGGCTTTTAGTGCTGTCTGGCCATCTCAGAGAGTCATCGGTGGTAGGGAGGAGGTGATTTGGCTTAGCATGGTTGGTTGATGGTGCGGAGGTGGATGCCAAGGAGGAATCATGGTTGTCCTATGGGTTTCAAATGCTCTAATGTGGAGGGTGAGGTGATTTTACCTCCCATGGGTCATGGCTGACCCAACCACCCCATGGCTCAGGTTGGGCAGTGTCTTAGGTGCCTAAGAGGATGATTGGGAGAGTACCAAGTGTCCAAGGATTGGAAATGACCACTTACATAGGTGATTTCTCTCATGTGATGCCCTTGACCTAAGGGTAGAATGATCATTTATCATTGGATTTGATTTGGGCAGATTTGAAATGAGCCAAAAGTGGGTTAGCCCAAATTTCAAGTCAATTGGAGTTGATTTGGTTAGGTTTGGCTTAATTTGACTCATTTAGGTCAAATTGGGTTAGGGTCAAGTTGGCCAATTGGTCAAATTGGGTCAAACCAAGGGTTAAGTCAAGTTCATATGATCATTTGGAATGTTTTGGTTCAATTGGTTTAGTTTAGTTTGGCTTAGATTTAATTTTAGCTCATTAGAATTCATTTGGGTCAAATGAGTTAAGTTGACCAATTTGACTAAATTGGCCAAATTGGTTTGAGTTGGGTGTTGGTTTGGGTTTAGTTGACCAATTGAAGATGATTGTATGCTTTGGTTTCAATTAATTTGGATTTGGTTTTGATTTAGGACAACTTTAACCTTTAGGACAATTTGGGCTAAGTAGGTTAATTGGTTTCAATTGGGTCCAATCATGGATTTAGTCAAGTTCAATAATCAATTTGAAATGAACTTGAGCCATTGGTTGCAATCAATTTGATATATCTTGATTTGACCCAATTTGATCTTTTAGGTCAATTTGGGTCAACTTGGGTCAAGAGGGCCAATTGGGTTTGGTTTGACTCAATTGAAGGTCAAGTCATATTCAAATATTGATTTTGATTTGGTATGAACCATTGGTTTCAAAGGATTTGGCTTAGGTTGTAATTTAGCTAGTTTGGGTTCATATGGGTTAGGGGGTTGACTTGGTAAAATGACCAAGTTGACTTGGTTTGACCTAATTTGTGATAATTGATCAACCTAGGGTGATCAACAATCATGATGGGAGGTTTTGATGGGCTTGGTTAAATTCAATTTGGGTAGGATTAGAACTTGGCTCAAATAGGTCAAATTGGCCACTTTGGGTCAAGTGGACCAATTGGGTTTAGTTGGCTTGATTTTGGGTTGAGTTTGATTTAGTTGAGTTTATATATGGATTTGGGATTGATATATAAACTCAATTACACTTGGTTCAAATGGGTTTTGGTTCATGAACATTTCAAGTCAAAAGGGTTAAGTTGGGTTTGACTTGGGTTGATTTTGGTTTGGCTTGATGATTAGATTTCATTTATATTTGTGAATATGATTGAAGGTATGATTGATTCATGAGAAAATTAATTGAATTTGGGTTTTGGAATGAAGGAATTTTGGCTAAGTCCATTGAGTTGGGTCATGTGGCTTAGGTTTGGATTTTGATTTGGTTTGATTTAGTTTTGATGATTTAAATGTATATTTCATTTAAATTTGTGAAGATTATTGAAAATATGATTGATTTGTGAGAAAATCAATTGAGTTTGAAGTGATTTGGATTAAGATTTGGCTAAGTCCATGGGATAAGGTCATACAGCTTAGGAAGGGTTTTGATTTAATTTGATTTAGTTTGATTTATTTTTGATCATTTTAAATGTAGATTTGATTTATATTTAGGAAGATGATTGAAGATATAAATTGATTATGAGAAAATCAATTGATTTTGGATTGATTTGGATTAAAATTTGGCTAAGTCCATGGGATATGTCATGTGGCTTAGGAAGGGTTTCAAGTTTGGATTTGATCATGGGCTTCAATCATTTGGTTTTGGAATTTAGGCTTGGATTTGGATATGAATTTGATGTTTGAATTGAACTTGAGGTTTGGTTTGAGAAGGTGAACAGATTGGATTTTTTGGTTGGGGTAGGTGGATTATCCTAATCCCAGGCATAACCTTGTCCCATGGTTAACCCTTCTAAGTATTTAGGCTTAGGTTAAGTGTTTGCCTAATTGTTAGATGTGCCTTATGACTAGGAAAGTCTTAGTGTCTAGAAGACTCCTAAGTCTAAGATGGGATGATTGAATCTACACTCCAAAAGTGAGGTCAATAGGCCTTAGGCTCTATAGTGTTGCCCTTAGATATAGATGATTGGAAGACCGAAGCCAAGTTTCACATTTTAAACTTGGATACATCTTTCAACACTTTTCTTGGGAGACCATAGATACATGAGAACAACATAGTTCCATCCTCTTTACATCAGTGTATGAAGTTCGTGAGAGGTGGGACCATCTATTGTGTCAAAGGAGATCTCAAGCCATGTATAGTTCACGAGGTTGACATATTGAAGATATGACTTACTACCTCCCTCAAAATCAAAAAGTCTATTCTCACGAACTTGGCTAAAGTTTAAAAATAAAAGAAAAAGAAAGAGAAAGGGAAAGAGAAAAAAAAAGATAAGAAAGGAAAAAATGAAAATGAAAATAAAAGGGAGCAGAAATGGACTTGGAGGAGGAACTGTGCCTGACATTAAATTCTACCCACAGTTCATTACTCCACTTGAACATACGGGTAGGATGACCTAACCTCCACTAGGAGGAAGAGCAGTTGAGGCGGTCAGGGTAGAAAACCTCTTTATTGGCCGCTAATAGAGGATATGTCCCGATTACGAGTACACTATCCATATAGACTTAAAATTTAGTTCATAGGATGAGTCTTATATGGTTAGCACACTAGCCGACTCTTCAAATAGATTCCCTTGGAGATGATACTTGAGCTAGATAGCGATGAAGACTGAGCTCCAAAGCAAAGCATAAGTGTATCCAAGTCTATATGTGAAATAGTTAGGCATCAGTTGGGAACCTTAGCTCTAACCCCACTTTCCTCTCAAAAAGTTTAGGGTTTGGTTGTTAAGGAAGCCCTTAAATCATCCATAATGTGAAGACTCGAGGTTCTTTCAGGAGCATCATCCTCAAGTCAAGAAGTCAATGTAGAACTTGAGGATGATTCATATAAAGATTTAATAGAATTACCTTTTGATTGGTACCTGCCTTGTGTTCATAATTTAGCAAAGATAGGGTTAATCCCACATACTTTGTGAAAGCATAGGTCAAACTACTTTGAAAGAATATGGATGAACAAATGCAAAAGCTCTCCATCAAGTCCGGGACTAGGATTCGATATACTAGGTCTAGTCGATGATGATTACTGCTTAGTCATCACCAATCATTAGAATCTGATAGTTTCTTTTCAAATCACATTAACTCATATGAGGAGCTGTGCTTAGAAACTTCAGATGATCCAGATAATTTTGAAGTCAAAGATGCACCGCTAGAGTTGAAGAGATCAAGTCAACCATCGACAAGCTCAAAGAAACTTAAACTAAGAAGATCCACGCGACATACATCAGTTCTTTGTTAAATGAAATTGAAACCAATGACTTAGTTAGGCTATTGGGAGTTTAAGGACGCTTTACATGGAGTTATGAAGAGATGCCTGGATTGGCTCCTAACTTAGTAGGCCATAAACTAGTAATAAAACATACTTCTAACCTTATCAAGCAAGCTCCTAGATGCATGCAATTAGACATAGAACAACAGATCAGTTATGAAGTCAAGAAATTGATCCATGATGGCTTCATTCAAGAAGAAAAATACCCTACATTATTAGCCAGCATCATCCCAGTTAAGAAAAGGAATGGTAAAATTCACATATGCTTCGATTTTAGGGATTTAAATAAGGCATGTTCGAAAGATGAATTTCCTCTACCAATCAGAGATGATGGTGGACATTGCTCATCTCATGTAGTCTTCTCTTTCATGGATGGCTCATCTAGATATAACCAAATAAAGATGGCCCCTGAAGATGAAAGAAACACTACTTTTAGAAGCCCCGATCAAAATCTATTGCTATAAGGTCATGCCTTTCAGCCTTAAAAATGTCGGTGCTACATGCTAGTGGGCTATGACTTGAATCTTCGATGAACTCATTCAACATCAAGTTGAGTGCTATGTTGATGATCTCATGGTCAAAAGTAGAGAAAAGGAAGACCATCTCTTTGACTTGAGAGTAGTTTTTGAATAGTTAAGACAATTTAACCTCAAAATGAACCCCCTGAAGTGGAATCAATTTAACCTCAGAGTAGCTTCAGAGAAATTCATTGGGTTTGTTGTTCGACACCAGGGATTTAAAATCAATCTAGAGAAGATCAAGGCGATATTAGAAATGCCACCCCCTAAAAGTTTAACTCAACTCAGATCATTCTAAGGGTGGTTGGACTATCTAAGATGCTTTATATCCAACCTATCTAGAAGATGTTAGCCATTCTCAGCTCTTGTCAAAAAGGATGCCAAGTTCAAGTGGGATGACAAGTGTGAGCATGCCTTCGAAGACATCAAGCATTACCTGATTACACCATCAGTTCTAGTAGCCCCTATCCCTTGCAAGCCATTCATACTTTACACGGCTATGTTAGATGACTCCCTTGGTGCTTTGTTGGCCTAAGACAATGATGAAGGGAAGAAAAAAACACTCTACTACCTCATCCATGATGTAATCCCTTCTGAGGCTAATTATCCATCCATTGAGAAGCATTGCCTAACTTTAATCTTTGCATCCCAAAAGCTACACCACTACATGCTTCCTCATAAGGTGAACTTAATCTCTAGGATCGATCCACTACAATATCTCATGACACGACCAATGCTATCCGAATGGTTAGCACGATGGTCTATGATCCTCTGCAGTTTGACATCACCTTCGTACCCCTCTGTGCGATGAAAGGATAAGCGCTAGTAGATTTCTTAGCATCACACCCACTTCCTGCTGACTCTTTGCTTAGTGATGATCTCCCCGATAGACAAATCATGAACTTAGGGGATACTAGTATTCACCACTGGGAGATGTACTTTGATGGTGCGGCTTCCTCTCAAAGAGGAGAAAAACCATAATCTACTATTCCAGGAAAGGTAGGGGTAGGAATAGTTCTCTTAACTACGATGTGATGAGATTCTCATATCATCTATCCAATCCTTGCACCAACAATGAAGTTGAATATGAGACTCTAATTATCGATCAGGAGTTAGCCATTACTCTAAGAATCCATAACATCAACATCATTGAGGATTCTCAGCTAATTCTCAACCAAATCATTGGGTCCTATAAGGTTATAAATCCCAAGCTCCATCACTACCACAAGTACTCCATGGAGTTATTGGCTCAATTCTTAGAGGTTACCATTTATAAGATTCCTTGAGAGAACATCATAGTAGCTTGCCGAGTTGGCATGTAGGAGGATGAGTCCATATCAATAAAGATCCAAAATAGATAAGTCTTATCCCTTATTGATATTGAACTCATCAAAAAGTACTCTTTTAAAGGGGAGGTTTCCATTGCCAAGAAGGATGAGGAGTTAGATTGGAGGCAACCATTCATAGATTACCTAAATAAAGGAAAACTACCTCAAGAGAAGTCTCAAGCCCATTAGATGAAGCAAAAGAGCACTTACCTACGCTTTGTAAGATCATGACTGAGGTACACTTAAGATTATGTGGATCCAACCAATCTGGTCTAATGATGAAAGCCAAGATCAAGAGACTAGGATACTACTAGCCGTTGATGCTCAAAGATTGCTTGGATATGGCTAGGTGATGCCACCAATGTCAAATACCCGGTGTGGTCCTACACCAACCACCCAACATTCTATATCCTACATTAGCATCATGGCCATTCGAGTGTTGGGATATTGACATTATGGGTATGATTAATCGTCCTTCTTCCAAGGGTCATCGGTTCTTAGGCACGCTATACTTTTCCAAATGAGCAAGGTGATTTTGCTCAGAGAGGTCACAGCTTTGCATGTGCTGCAGTTTTTTAAGAACCATATTGTATATAGGTTTGGAGTGCCTTGACAAATTATATTTGATAATGGAACTGCATTCAAGAGCACTGAGATCAACAACTTTTCACGGAGACACAACATTGATTGGAAATTCTACCATCAACTACTAGGGAAAATGGCTTAGCAAAGCCTTCAATGAAACTCTCATCCAAATAGTAAAGAAGACACTTGACACTAACAAGCGATAGTGGAATGAGCAGTTAGTTGAAGCCTTGTGTGCCTACCGCAACATATATAGAACTCCAACTCAGTCTAGTCCTTTCTCCTTAGTGTATGGGTCCGTAGTCATTCTACCATTAGAAGTCCAACTCCCATCACTAACGATGTTTGTGGGTAGCAAGATCAAAATAGAATGAATGCCAAGTTATGGTTAGAAGAGCTAAAAGGTTTGGAGGAGAGACGCCTGAGGGCATTGCAAAACCTCGAGTTGTATAAAGCTAAAATGATTCAAGTTCACAAGGAATTGGTCTGTCCTAGAGGTTTTGAAGTATGAGAGATTATAATAGTTCTAAGGAGATCAATTGTTGCCCTTTGTAAGATGGGAGGCAAGTTTGAACCCACTTGGGAAGGCCCTTTTTAGAGAATGCCTACAAGAGGATCTTATCGACTTATTAGTCATAAGGGAGAGCACCCAATGCTTCCAATCAATGAGCTCTACTTAAAGAAAAATTATAAATTATGTTTGAAAATAATTATCATCAATGAAAATTTCATTTTGAATTCAATCTCCTCCATATTAAAAGTATTCTTGTTTGCAAATCTTCCATGATATGTTTAAGGTAGTTGTAAAGAACCTGAGTGATGTATTATCCTTCATCAACACAACACAAACACAAACTACACAAAGATATAAAACAAACACATATCTTTTATCTTTACTCGAGTTGAGATAAATCGATACTCACTCAATAATGCTCTAGGTCAGGCTGACGTGCTACCTTGCTAGTGTGTCACCCCAGTGGTCTTCTTGCTTTTGAGGATGTAAGTCTGCTACACTTTCCTTTCT
Source organism: Cymbidium sinense (assembly GCA_021442155.1). Classification (NCBI taxonomy): domain Eukaryota; kingdom Viridiplantae; phylum Streptophyta; class Magnoliopsida; order Asparagales; family Orchidaceae; genus Cymbidium; species Cymbidium sinense. Next base: position 337,770,334 of record CM038214.1, on the reverse strand, counting down.
TACTTGGCCACTCCACACCGATGAGTGCCTTATTAGTTTTTGGTAGACTACTGGCGGTGGCTACCTCATGTTGGCTTCATTTAAGAGGATGTGAGTCTATTACACTTTCTTCTTAGATTAGCCTTCTTGCACTAACAAGGTCGAGTATATTTGAGGTTTAGGATAAGTCCCCTAGTGGCTCCTTCCCTCTTGAATACTTCAAGTTTAGGTCCAACCCTTCCTCGGTGCTCCCTGCTTAGTAGTCACTCTAGGTCAGATAACATCTGTCTCGTCGATGACAGACTATCCGATGATCAGTTTCACTTAGAAAGTTGTAAGCCTACACACTTTCTTTATAGATTGATCATTGGACAGGGCACCTCAGGTTGGTTGGTTCTCACTATGCTAATGGATACACCACTCATGCTGACAAATACACCTTAGGTTGGTTAGTTTTCACACCTTAGGATACACCACTCAAGGAAGATGTAAGTCTGCTATGCTTTCTTCTTGAGTTAGCCACCATACACCTATAAGATTTCTTTTCCAAGGCTTAGGATAATGCCCTAGCAGCACCTCCCCTATGGGCACTATATTTGGATCACATCCTTTGCATCCCTATTATGACACTACTGTTACTATCAGTTAGATTTCCTTTCACAAAACCACCCCATGGTTGGAGAATTGGTCCATGGATGTCTTCTCCCTGATAAATCTCAGATAGGTCAAGGGTAACATAGCCCCTTCTTAGGGTGGTCCCACACAACAAGGTCCATACATATATATATATATATATATATATATATATATATATATATATATATATATATATATATATATATATATATATATATATATATATATATATATATATATATATATATATATATATACTTGTGGATTAGGAGGACACCCTAGCGGTACCTTTTCCAAAAGCATCCTATCTTTTAGTGTTAGCAAAACTCCTATAAGAATCATAACTACTCTTGAGTTGATATAAGTCCCTAGTGACATTCACTCAGTAGTCACCCCTAAGTCAAGTTTGATTTGTTGTGCTACCAAGGTCACCCCAGTGATTGTTCCCTGCTTTAGAAGATGTAAGTCTGCTATGCCTTCTTCCTAGCATAGTCATTGCACACCAAAAGGTAACCCTTAGGTTGGCTAGCTATCCATGAGAGACTATCCATTTGGATTTTAAATTTGAGATATAGGATGCGATATAGCCCCCTTCAGTGGGTCCATTACACCATGTCCATAAATAAATCTATCAAATTTGATTGAGCTCACATCCCAGTAGATATGCCTCAATTCAAAATCAAACTAAACCAAAAAACCATATCAAATCACATGAAATTAAGATAAAATTAACTCGACTACTTTGAGTTGACATAAGTCCCAGGTCATTCACTCGTAGTCACCCTAGGTCAGTTGATTTGTTGTGCATCCCAAATAGTCACCCGTTGTTCCTCACTTTGGAAGATGTAAGTCTATTGTGCCTTCTTCCATTGCATCAGCAAACCCTTTAGGTTGGTTAGCTCTACCCTAGAGATAGACTATCTCTTTGGATTTGCAAACTTGAGGTAGGTCAAGGCGATATAGCTTCTTGGTGGGTCCATTGCACCGGCAGGTCCATACATTAACTCAGATTAAATCAAACCCAATCTGATTTTCCATTCTAGAGTTAAATTACACCCTTCTCCATAGTGTAGCCCTAAATCATATATAAACAAGTGAAGCAAATAAATTAAATTCAAAACCAACCTCCCTAGTAGAGCCAAATTAAACCAACTCTCCAAGTAGAATCTAAATCAAAGAAATCCAACCAAACTCTTATTTCTAGTAGATATATCCCCAAATGAATCTATGAAATCAAACTCAAATCCTAATCACCAATGGATAGCTTGAAGCTGCTTCCTTAGTGGAAGGTTCATATACTCGATCCCCAACAGACTCGAGCCCATATCTCTAGTAGATATTCCTCCACATCAGTTAAAACAAAACAAATTAAAATCAATTCGATCATAATCCATGATAGATTATAGATTCTTATCCCCAACGTATCTTCTTTCCATAAATCATATAATCAAATCAAATTCAAACCTTATCCCCAGCATATTTTCTTCTTTTATGCCCTCGACATTGACCCCACACATGTCATGTCCAATGCATGTGTGATCCCCTAATAGATTTGCCTCTATGTCCTTGACATCGAATTCTCATGAAATCTTATTTCTTCTCTTATGCACACCTTTAATACTTCAACCAAAATCCTAATAGTGTATTCATTCAAATTACATCATCTTAACATTGTAATCAACATTTTATGATTTATGATGCTGCAAGCTCAAACTAACTATTCAATATCATGCTAAACATATTATAATGTAAATTAGCACACTATATTATATTAGAATATATGATGTTATTTTATAATTTGCTATATTATAATATATTGTCTAACATAAGGCTCATTAAAATCATTTAAAAGGAAAGAAAATAAAATTTTCTCAAAATATGAAATATGTTCATTTTGGATGTAAAATTATTATTTTTCTTTTAGAAATGGTACAAAATAGCATAATGTTTTGTGCTGCTTCTTAGTGCGTGCCATGAATTGGGCCAAATTCTTCCATCTCAACCTTCAAATTAACATTTTGTGAGTTTTGACCCAATGTATTATAACTAAAGTAAAACATACTAAAATGTACAATAACATTTAGTAACAGACCACAACATTCATATATATGTGAAGTTATATTGTTATGTACATTATATTTTAATATGCTTTCACATAATATATTATATTACATTACACCTTAAATAACTTTAAGTAAAAAATTATAAAATTTGGTTGAAAAATGAACAATTATTTTGGATGCAAAATTCCATTCTTTTGATTAATTGACACACCATAGCACACCCCCAATGATGTTCCTTAAAAGCTTACCTTAAATTTGGCCAAATCCCATCATCTCGACTTATAAATGTATTTTTATGAATTATACTAGTACAAACTCTTCTACATCATACCATAAGAAAGTAAAATAAGCAAAACAACAAGTAGTAATACACAATAGTATGCTATAATGTATGATGCTACACTATGTTATGGCATCCTATATTATAATACACTATAATAAATTATATTATATTATATTGCATATCAAATCAAAAGAGATTGATTAAGATAAAAAATCATAAAATTAGTGTAAAAAATAAAGCAAACTATATATTTTAGTTGTATCACTTACATATTTTTAAGTGGGACAGTATATTATGATGCCATGCTCTACCTATTATGAATTTGGCTAAATTCCACCATTTTAAAGTCTAAACCAACATTTTTATAAATAATCTAATGTGCTTGACTATATGATTGTAAAATACTAAAAGAATTTAAAATGCATAGAACAATATATTATGATATATGATGTTATACTATGCAACAACATATAATATTTATTTTGAACATAAAATCTTACATTTAAGACTACAAGTGGTGTAGCACACCTTTGGTACTACAACCTAATTCCCACTTCAAATTTAATAAATTTCATCATCTATTTTTTTAAATCAATAATTTTATGATTTATATTAATATAGACTATAAGGCACAATACCATAATATACTTAAACATTTCAAAACATTTTATAACATCTGAAAACACATCACTACATGTTCAAACATATGATGCTACATTATACTATGATATATTATATTATAATGTAATTTAGGGTTAGGGTTTAGGATATTCAAATCTCTAATAGTTAAGGGAAAGTATCTTGAAGACATTTTCTTTAGCTACCATAACTATGTTAGGATTAGGTCATTCTTTATATCTACTAATAATGACATCTTTATTCAAGGTTTAGGGTTGAGGGTTAGTTTATAAATTAGGGTTTATGGTTTAGGGTTTAGGAGTTTGTTTAGGGTTTAGGATTATAGGTTTAGGGTTTAGGTTTAGAGTTGTAGGGTAAAGGGTTTAGGGTATATGGTTTTAGGATTTAGGGTTTAGGGTTTAGGGTTTTAGGGTTTAGGGTTTAGGCTTTAGGGTTTAGGGTTTATGGTTTAGGGTTTAGTGTTTAGGGTTTAGGTATTTTAGTTTTTAGGGTTTAGGGTTTAGGTTTTAGATTTAGGGTTTAAGTTTTAATTTAAGGTTTAAGGTTTAAGGTTTTTTTTAATAGAGAATAAATTTAGATTCAACATTTCTTCTTTTTGATTTCATCAACTAAGAATCACCCCAAGTTTTGTAAGACACAAGCAATGACATAAATAAAAAATGAGCACCCATAGAGTAAATTAAAAACCATTGATAAGTAGATCAGTCTCTACTGTAAAGACACAGTTCCATAAGTAGTAGATTGGATCGACCATTCTTCAATTTCATTAGCTCCCATCAGACCACCCCCACCTCTTGAGTAGTGGGATCTGCCATCATATCCTCGATCTCTCCCTCTGCCACTACCATGGCTGTAACCTTTATCACTCCTCCCTCTACCATAACTAGCACTCCTTCGACCACCACCTCCATAACCACCAGCACCTCATGATCCCCCACCACACTGCGATAACTATCACCTCCACCTTTGCCTCCACCTCCTGATTTAGACTGAGCCTAGTTGACGGTGACATTCATGCCGTCAAGGTTCTTCCCATTCTTAGGGTTTTGGGTTTGTTTAGGGTTAGTTTAGGGTTTAGGGTTAGTTTAGGATTTAGGGTTTGGGGTTTAGGGTTTAGGTTGTAGGTTTTAGGGTTTAGAGTTTATCATTTAGGATTTAGGGTTTTAGGGTTTATGGTTTAAGGTTTAGAGTTTAGGGTTTTAGGGTTTAGGGTTTAGGGTTTAGGGTTTTAGGGTTTAGAGTTGTAAGTTTAGGGTTTAGGTTTTAGGGTTTAGGGTTTAGGATTTAGGGTTTAGGGTTTTTTTAATTAAGTAAACCAGCAGGTTTAAGTTTATTTATTTTATTTTTTATTTATTTGAGTTTATTTATATTTTATTTTTATTTAGGTTTATTTTTTATTTTTATTTATTTTAGTTTATTTATTTAGGTTTATTTATTTTAGTTTATTTTTTAGATTTTGGTTTATTTTTTAGTTGAGGGTATATTTTTTAGGTTTAGGTTTAGGTTTTTATTTTATTTATTTAGGTTTAGGTTTTAGGTTTTTATTTTAGGTTTATTTCTAGGTTTTATTTTTTAGTTTAGGTTTAGATTTATTTTTAGTTTATTTTATTTTTTATTGATTTTGGTTTAGGTTTGGGATTAGTTTAATTTAGGTTTAGGTTTAGGTTTTATATATTTTAGTTTAGTTTATTTTAGTTTAGGTTTAGGTTCATTTTATTTTGTTTATTTTATTTTTAATTTAAGTTTAGGTTTTTTTAGTTTAGGGTTTAGGTTTTATTTATTATTTATTTTTAGGTTTATTTTAGGTTTATTTTTTAGGTTTAGATTTTTATTTAATTTTTATTTTATTTTATTTTATTTTAGGTTTTATTATTTTATTTTAGGTTTAGTTTTTATTTTATGTCAATTTTTTATTTTTTAATTTAGTTTTGGTTTTTATTTATTTATATTTAGTATAGTTTTTATTTTTAATTTATTTTCTTTTAGGTATAAGTTTAGGTTTAGATCTAGGTTTTTTTTATGTTTAGGTTTATTTTTCTTTAGTTTATGTTTTTTTATTATTTATTTTTTTAGGTTTTATTTAGTTTAGGTTTTAGCTTTTAGGGTTTAGAGTTTAAGGTTTAGGGTTTAGGATTAGTTTAGGGTTTAGGGTTTAGGTTTAGGGTTTAGTGTTTGGGGTTTAGGGTTTAGGGTTTAGGTTTTAGGTTTAGGGTTTAAGTTTTAGTTTAGGGTTTAGGGTTTAAGATTTTTTATTTAATAAAGAACAAATTCAAATTCAACACTTCTTCTTTTCAATTTCATCAACCAAGTAGCACCCCAAGTTTTCTAGGACAGAAGTGATGATAGATAAAAAATGAGCACCCATAGAGCAAATCAATAACCCTAAATAAGTAGAACCGTCTCTACTATAAAGACACGGTTCCATAAGCAGCAGATCAGATCGACCATTCTTCAGTTTCTCCAGTTCCCATCAGAACCACCCCTGACTCTCGAATAGTAAGATTCACCATCATATCCTTGATTTCTCCCTCTGCCACCACCAGGGTTGTAACCTCTATCACTCCTCCCACCTCCATAACCATCACCACTCTGACCACCACTTCCATATCCACCCGGCCTCAGATCCCCACCACCACTTGATAACTTCCACCTCCACCTTGGCCTCCACTTTTTCTGCGGGCCCTTGATGATGTTCATCAAGGCTTTGCCCATTCTTAGGCTTTAAGTTAGTTTAGTGTTTATTAGGTTAGTTTAGGGTTTGGGGTCTAGGGTTTAGGATTGTAGGTTTTAGGGCTTAGGGTTTTAGGGTTTAGGGTTTAGGGTTTAGGATTTTAGGGTTTAGTGTTTAGGGTTTAAGGTTAGGGTTTTAGGGTTTAGGATTTAGGATTTAGGGTTGTAGGTTTTAAGGTTAAGGGTATAGGGTTAGGATTTAGGGTTTAGGGTTTAGGGTTTAGGTTTTAGGGTTTATTTCTTAAAATTAAGTAAATCGATAAGTTTTGGTTTATTTAGTTTATTTATTTATTTTATTATTTGAGTTTATTTTATTTTTTATATTTTTTAGTTTATTTATTTATTTATTTTAGTTTAGGTTTTATATTAATTTATTTTTATGTTTAGTTTATTTTTTTAGTTGAATTTTATTTTTGTTTTATTTTTTATGTTTAGGTTTTATTTTATATTTTTAGGTTTAGGTTTATGTTTTCATTTTATTTTTTAGGTTTAGGTTTTAGGTTTTCATTTTAGGTTTACTTTTAGGTTTTATTTTTTAGTTTAGGTTTAGTTTCATTTTGAGTTTATTTTATTTTATTTAGTTTAGGTTTTGTTTATTTTAGGTTTAGGTTAAAGATTTATTTATTTTAGTTTAGGTTTAGGTTTATTTTAATTTTAGTTTTGGTTTAGTTTTTTTTAATTTAAGATTTAGATTTTATTTTTTATTTATTTTTTAGTTTTAATTTTAGGTTTATTTTTAGGTTTAGGTTTTATTTAGTTTTATTTTATTTTATTTTGCTTATTTTATTTTATTTTAGGTTTAGTTTTTATTTTATTTAGATTTTCAATTTTTTAATTTAGTTTAGGTTTTTATTTATTTTATTTTAGTTTATTTTTATTTTTTATTTATAATTTCCTTTTAGGTTTAGGCTTAGGTTTAGGTTTAGGTTTTAGATTATGTTTTTATTTTATTTTATTTTCTTATTTTGTTTTAGGTTAGGTTTTTCTATTCATTTTATTTTTTGGTTTTACTTAGTTTAGGTTTAGGTTTTTAGCTTTTTAGTGTTTAGGGTTTAAAGTTTAGGGCTTAGGGTTTAAATTTTAATTTAGGGCTTAAGGTTTGGGGTTTAGGGTTTAAGATTTAGTGTTTAAGGTTTGTTTTTGGTTTCATGAACCAAGTACCACCCCAAGTTTTCTAAGACACAAGCAACAACATAGATAAAAAATGAGCCCCCATAGAGCAAATCAAAAACCCTAGATAAGTAGAACCTTCTCTACTGTAAAGACATAGTTCTATAAGCAGTAGATCGGATCAGCCAATGTTCAATTTCTTCAATTCCCATCAAAACCACCCCCATTTCTCGAGTAGTAGGACCCGCCTTCATATCCATGATCTCACCCTCTATCACCACCATGGCTGTAACCTCCGTTGCTCCTTCTACCTCCATAACCACCACAACTCTGACCACCACCTCCATATCCACCAGCACTTCTAGATCCCCCACCACCATGATCTGCCTCCTTCCCTCCATCCCAGATCTAGGCGAACTAGTTGACGGTGATGTTCCTAGCATTAAGGTTCTGCCCATTCTTAAGGTTTAGGGTTTAGGGTTAGTTTAGCATTTAGAGTTTAGGGTTGTAAGTTTTAGTGTTTAGGGTTTAGGGTTTAGGTCTTAGGGTTTAGGGTTTTAGGGTTTAAGGTTTATGGTTTATGGTTTAGGGTTTTAGGGTTTATGGTTTAGGGTTTAGGGTTTAAGGTTTAAGGTTTAGGGGTTAAGGTTTAGGGTTTAGGGTTTAGAATTTAGGGTTGTAGGTTTTTGTTTTAGGGTTTAGGGTTTAGGATTTAGGGTTTAGGTTTTATTTTTAAAAAAAAATTAAGTAAACCAGTAGGTTTAGGTTTATTTAGATTATTTTTTATGTATTTGAGTTTATATTATTTTTTATTTTTATTTAGGTTTGGTTTTTATTTTTATTTTTTTTTGTTTATTTATTTTATGTTTCTTTATTTTAGTTTAGGTTTTTTATTTTAGTTTATGTTTTAGGTTCAAGTTTGTTTTTTAGTTGAGTTTTATTTTTATTTTATTTTTTACGTTTAGGATTTATTTTTTATTTTTTGGTTTAGGTTTAGGTTTTTATTTTATTTTTTTAAGTTTAGGTTTTAGGTTTTATTTGAGGTTTATTTTTGGGTTTTATTTTTAGTTTTGGTTTAGGCTTATTTTAAGTTTTTATTTTATTTTATTTAGTTTAGGTTTAGGTTTAGGTTTAGGTTTAGGATTTATTTATTTTAGTTTAGTTTAATTTAATTTAGGTTTAAGTTTATTTTATTTTGTTTATTTTTTATTTTAGGTTTAGGTTTTTTTAGTTTATGATTTAGGTTTTCTTTTTTTTTATTTTTTAGTTTTATTTTTAGGTTTATTTTTTAGGTTTAGGTTTTTATTAAGTTTTTATTTTATTTTATTTTATGTTTATTTTATTTTTATTTTAGGTTTAGTTTTTACTTTATTTAGGTTTTTTATTTTTAGTTTTGTTTAGGTTTTTATTTATTTTATTTTAGTTTAATTTTTTTTAGGTTTAAGTTTAGGTTTAGGTTTTCGTTTAGGTTTTAGTTAATGTTTTAATTTAATTTAAACTTTTTATTTTATTTTGGTTGATATTTATTTATTTATTTTTATTTATTTTTATTTAGTTTAGGTTTAGCTTTTTAGCTTTCTAGGGTTTAGGGTTTAGGGTGTGGGGTTTTGTGGTTAGGGTTTAGGTTTTAGGTTTTAAGTTTAGGGTTTAAGTTTTAGTTTAGGGTTTAGGGTTTAGGGTTTAGGATTTAGGGTTTAAGGTTTTTTTATTTTTAGTAGGGAACAAATTCAGATTCAATATTTCTTCTTTTCGATTTCATGAACCAAGTAGCACCCCATGTTTACTAAGACACAAGTGATGACATAGATAAAAAATGAGCATCCATGGAGCAAATTAAAAACCCTAGATAATTGAAACCTTCTCTACTATAAAGACACAATTCCATGAGGAGTAGATCAGATTGGCCATTCTTCTATTTCTCCAGTTCCCATCAGAACTACCCTTTCCTCTCGAGTAATGGGATCCACCATCATATCCTTGATCTCTCCCTCTATCACCACCATGATTGTAACCTCCGTTGCACCTCCTGCCTCCATTACCACCATTGCTCTGACTACCACCTCCATATCCACCAGCACTTCCAGATCACCCACCACCACTATGCACCTGCCTTTATCTCCACTTCCATCTAGAGTCTAGTTGATGTTAATGTTTTTGCTATCAAGGTTCTGCCCATTCTTATGGTTTACGGTTAGTTTAGGGTTTCATGTTTAGGGTTAGTTTAGCTTTTAGGGTTTATGGATAGTTTAGAGTTTAGTTTTTAGGGTTTAGGGTTGTAGGTTTTATGTTTTAGGGTTTAGGGTTTAACATTTATGATTTACAATTTTAGGGTTTAGGGTTTAGAGTTAAGGGTTTTAGGGTTTTAGGGTTTTAGGGTTTAGGGTTTAGGGTTTACAGTTTAGGGTTTAAAGTTTAGGTTTATTTTATATTTATTTGAGATTATTTGATTTTTTTATTTTTATTTAGGTTTTTTTTATTTAGTTTAGTTTATTTATTTTAGTTCAGATTTTTTATTTTAGTTTATTTTTTAGGTTCAAGTTTAAGTTTAGGTTTATTTTTTAGTTGAGTTTTATTTTTATTTTATTTTTTAGGTTTAGGTTTTACTTTTTATTTTTAAGTTTAGGTTTAGGTTTTTATTTTATTTTTTGAGGTTTAGGTTTTAGGTTTTAATTTTTAATTTATTTTTAGGTTTTTTTTAGGTTTAGGTTTTTATTTAGTTTTTATTTTATTTTAATTTAGGTTTATTTTATTTTTATTTTATGTTTAGTTTTTATTTTATTAAAGATTTTTAATTTTAGTTTTTTTTATTTTTTAGTTTAGTTTAGGTTTTTCTTTATTTTATTTTAGCTTATTTTTATTTTTTATTTTAATTTTATTTATAAGTTTAGGTTTAGGTTTAGGTTTTAGTTTAAGTTTTTATTTTAGTTTATTTTATTTAGGTTCAAATTTTTTTTATTTATTTTATTTTTTAGGTTTTATTTAGTTTAGGTTTAGGTTTTTTAGGTTTTAGGGTTTAAGTTTGTTTAAGTATAGGGTTTAGGTTTGTTTTAGGGTTTAGGGTTTAGTTAGGTTTAGGTTTAGGGTTTAGGGTTTAGTGTTTAACTTTAAGCTTAGGGGTTTAGGGCTTAGTGTTTAGGGTTTAGGGTTTAGGGTTAGTTTAGGGTTTAGGGTTTATGGTTTTTAGGGTTTATGATTTAGGGTTTAGGGTTAGTTTAGGGTTTAGGGTTTAGGGTTTTAGGGTTTTGGCTTTAAGGTTTATGGCTTAAGGTTAAGGTTAGGGTTTAGGGTTTAGAGTTTAGGGTTTAGGATTTAGGGTTTAGGGTTCTAAGTTTAGGGTTAGTTTTAGGGTTTAGGCTTTTAGTTTAGGATTTATTTAGGGTTTAGGTTTAGGGTTTAGGGTTTTTTTTATAAAAAAAGAAAAGTGATAGGTTTAGGTTTATTTATTTTTTATTTATTTATTTATTTATTATTTTTTATTTAGGTTTATGTTTTATTTTTATTTATTTTGGTTTTTTTATTTAGGGTTATTTATTTTAGTTTATTTTTTAGGTTTAGTTTATGTTTATTTTTTAGTTTAGTTTTATTTTATTTTATTTTTTCTTGTTTAGGTTTTATTTTTATTTTTGTTAGGTTTAGGTTTTATTTTATTTTTTTTTATGATTAGGTTTTTTTGGTTTTATTTTAGGATTATTTTAGTTGTATTATTTAGTTTAGGTTTAGGTTTATTTTTAGTTTATTTAATTTTATTTAGGGTTTAGGTTTATTTATTTTGGTTTAGGTTTAGTTTTATGTTATTTTACTTTAGGTTTAGGTTTTTTAGTTTAGGGTTTAGGTTATATTATATTTATATTTAGTTTTATTTTAGGTATATTTTTAGGTTTATGTTTTTTATTTAGTTTTATTTTTTTTATTTTAAATTTATTTATTTTATTTTTATTTATGTTTTTATTTTTTAATTTAGTTTAGTTTAGTTTAGTTTTTATTTTTTATTTTATTTTCTTTTTAGGTTTAGGTTTAGGTTTAGGTTTTAGTTTAGGTTTTTATTTCATTTTATTTTTTTATTTATTTTGGTTCAAGTTTTTTTATTCATTTTATTTTCAGGATTTATTTAGTTTAGGTTTATGTTTTTATCTTTTTAGGGTTTAGGGTTTAGGGTTTAGCATTTAGGGTTAGTTGAGGGTTTAGGGTTTAAGGTTTAGGGTTTAGGGTTTGGGGTTTTTGGTTTAGGGTTTAGGGTTTAAATTTTAGGGTTTAGGGTTTGCGATTTAGGGTTTTAGGGTATAAGGTTTAGGGTTTAGGGTTTAAGGTTTTTAGGGTTTAGGGTTTAGGTTTTAAGTCTAGGGTTTAGGGTTTAAGGTTTTTAGTTTTTTTTTATAATAGAGAACAAATTAAGATTTAGTAGTTCTTCATTTTGATTTCATCAACCAAGTAACACACCAAGTTTTCTAAGACACAAGAGGTGATAAAGATAAAATAATGAGCACGCATAGATTAAATCAAAAACCCTAGATAACTAGAACCATCTATACTGTAAAGACAGTTCCATATGCAGCAGATCGGACCAACCTTGGCCTCTCAAGTAGCGGGATCCACCATCAAATCCACAATCTCTACCTCTGCCACCACCATGACAGTAACCTCAGTCACTCCTCCCACCTACATAACCACCACTGCCCTGACCACCACCTCAATATCCACCAGCACCTCTAGATCCCCACTGCCACCAGGATAACCGCCGCGCCTTCACCTCCATTGCTAGATCTAGACTAAACCTAGTTGGCAGTGTTGTTCCTGCCATCAAGGTTATGCCCATTCTTAGGGTTTAGGTTTAGGTTAAGGTTTATTAGGTTTTAAGGTTTAGGTTTATTTTTTAAATTATTTAGTTACTTTAGTTTTAGTTTTAAGTTTAGGGTTTAGGGTTTAAGGTTTAGGGTTTAAAGTTTAGGGTTTAGGGTTTTAGGCTTTATGCTTTTAGGGTTTAAGGTTTAAGGTTTAAGGTTTAGATTTTATGGTTTTTTTAAGGTTTAGGGTTTTGGATTAGTTTTAGGGTTTAGGGTATTTTTTAAAAAAATTAAGTATATCGCTAGGTTTAGGTTTATTTAGTTTACTTAGTTTATTTTTTATTTTTTATTTTTATTTAGTTTAGTTTATTTATTTTAAATTTAATTATTTTTGTTTAGGTTTTTTTATTTTAATTTATTTTTAGGTTTAGTTTAGGTTTAGTTTTCATTTTTAGGTTTAGGTTTAATTTTTTTACATTTATGTTTTTATTTTACTTTTTTAGGGTTAGGTTTTAGGTTTTTATTTTAGATTTATTTTTTACATTTTATATTTTAGTTTTGGTTTAGGTTTATTTTTAGTTTATTTTATTTTATTTAGTTTAAGTTTAGGTTTAGGTTTAGTTTATTTCAGGTTTAGGTTTAGGTTTTATTTATTTTAGTTTAGTTTATTTTAGTTTAGGTTTAAGTTTATTTTATTTATTTTATTTTATTTTTATTTTAGGTTTATGTTTTTTCTTAGTTTAAGGTTTATGTTTTACTTTTTATTTATTTTTGGGCTTTATTTTTAGGATTATTTTTTAGGTTCAGGCTTTAATTTAGTTATTATTTTATTTTATTTTTATTTATGTTTAGTTTTTATCTTATTAAGGTTTTTCTTCTTAGGTTTATTTTATTTTTTAGTTTAGTTTAGGTTTTCTTTATTTTATTTTAGTTTATTTTAATTTTTTTTATTTTATTTTATTTTTAGGTTTAGGTTTTGGTTTTTGTTTAGGTTTTTATTTTTTTTAATTTTATTTAGGTTTAGGTTTTATTTATTTATTTTATTTTTAGGTTTTATTTAGTTTATGTTTAAGTTTTTAGGTTTTAGGGTTTAGGGTTTAAGGTTTAGGGTTTTATGGTTTAGGTTTTAAGGTTTAGGGTTTAGGGTTAGGATTTAGGGTTTAGGGCTTAGGGTTTAGTGTTTAGGCTTTAGGCTTTAGGGTTGTTAGGGTTTAGGGTTTAGGGTTATCTTAGGGTTTAGTAATAGTTTAGGGTTTAGGGTTTAAGCTTTAGGGTTTAGGGTTAGTGTTAAGGTTTATGGTTTAGGGATTCGAGTTTCAAGTTAGTTTAGGGTTTAGGGTTTTTTAGGGCTTAGGGTTTAGGGTTTAGGATTTAGGGTTGTATGTTTAGGATTAAGGGTTTAGGGTTAGTTTTAGGGTTTAGGGTTCAAGGTTTTTTTTCAAAAAAAAGAAAAAATTAAGTAAACCGGAAGGTTTATGTTAATTTAATTATTTAGTTTATTTTTTATTTTTTTGTTTATTTTATTTTTCTTTTTATTTAAGTTTATTTTTTATTTTTTTGTTTGGTTTATTTATTTTAATTAATTTTTTATTTTAGTTAATTTTTTATGTCTAGGCTTAGGTTTATGTTTATTTTTTAGTTTAGTTTTATCTTGATTTTTTTTAGGTTTAAGTTTTTTTTTTCTATTTTGATGTTTAGGTTTAGGTTTTTATTTTATTTTTTTAGGTTTTGGTTTTAGGTTTGTATTTTATGTTAAATTTTGGGTTTATTTTTTTTAGTTTAGTTTTAGGTTTATTTTTAGTTTATTATATCTTATTTAGTTTTAAGTTTAGTTTATTTTTGGTTTAGGTTTAGGTTTTATTTATTTTAGTTTAGGTTTATGTTTATCTTAGTTTATTTATTTTATATTTATTTTAGGTATAGTTTTTAATTTTAGCTTAGGATTTGGGTTTTATTTTTATATTTATTTTTAGGTTTAGGATTTTATTAATTTTTATTTTATTATATTTTAGGTTTATTTTTTCATTTTATGTTTATTTTTAATTTGTTTAGGTTTTTTATTGTTAGGTTTATTTTATTTTATAGTTTAGTTTAGGTTTTTATTTATTTTATTTTAGTTTATTTTAATTTTTTATTTTATTTTATTTTTAGGTTTAGGTATAAGTTTAATTTAGGTTTTTGTTTTATTTTATTTTTTATTTTATTTTATTTTTTATTTTATTAAGTTTTAGGTTTTTGTTATTTATTTTATTTTTAGGTTTTATTTAGTTTTGGTTTAGGTTTTTAGGTTTTTAGGTTTTTAGGATTTAGGGTTTAGGGTTTAGGGTTGTTGATTTTAGGGTTCAGGGTTTAGTGATTAGGATTTAGGGTTTTGGGTTGTAGATTTTAAGGTTTAAGGTTTAGAATTTAGGGTTTTAGGGTTTACAATTTAGGGTTTAATGTTTAAGGTTTAGGGTTTAGGGTTCAGTGTTCAGGGTTTAGAGTTTAGGGTTTAGGATTTTTTTTTTTGGAAAACCCTGTATAGGGGGAATTTTTGCGACAAAAAGATGGTTACAAGATCCTTAAAGGGGATAAAATCCACAACTACTCAAAGAGCTACAATTTAGAGTTTATATCTTAGCAAAATAAAAGAGTAAAGGAAAGCAAAAAACAAGATTAACATAGATAAGCAAATGGATAGATTAGGCCAAAGCTCTTATGAGAGAATGCATGATTTAGGGCAAACCCAGAGATTAAAAGTTTAGGGTTTAGGGTTTAGGCTATAAGGTTTAGGATTTTTTTTATTTGTATTTAATTTTTTCAAAATATTTTATTTTTTAAAATTAAGTAAACTAGTAGGTTTAGGTTTATGTAGTATATTTTTAATTTATTTTAGTTTATTTTATTTTTTATTTTTTATTTTTATTTTGGTTTATTTTTATTTTCGTTTAGTTTAGTTTATTTATTTTAGTTTATTATTTAGGTTTAGGTTTAGGTTTAGGTTTATTTTTTAGTTTAGTTTTATTTTTGCTTTATTTTTTAGATTTAGGTTTTATTTACTATTTGTTGGTTTAGGTTTAGGCTTTTATTTTAATTTTTTCGGTTTAGGTTTTAGGTTTTTATTTAAAATTTTTATAGGTATTATTTTTTAGTTTAGGTTTAGGTTTATTTTTTAGTTTATTTTATTTTATTATGTTTTGGTCTAGGTTTAGTTTTTTTTTAAGTTTAGGTTTAGGTTTTATTTACTTTAGTTTAGTTTATCTTAGTTTAGGTTTAGGTTTATATTATTGTTATTTTAGGTTTAGTTTTTTTTTTAATTTTATTATAGGGTTCAGGTTTTTTTTATTTACTTTTAGTTTATTTTTTAGGTTTAGGTTTTTATTTAGTTTTTATTTTATTTTATTTTATGTTTACTTTATTTTTATTTTAGGTTTACTTTTTATTTTATTAAGGATTTTTATTTTTTTAGTTTAATTTAGGTTTTTATTTATTTTATTTTAGAAAAGTTGTTAATTTTTATTTTATTTTCTTTTTAGCTTTAGGTTTAAGTTTAGGTTTTAGTTTATGTTTTTATTTTATTTTATTTTATTTTATTTTATTTATTTTGGTTTAGGTTTTTTTATTTATTTTATTTTTAGGTTTTATTTAGTTTAGGTTTAGGTTTTTAGCTCTTTAAGGTTTAGGGTTTAGGTTTTAGGTTTTCATTTTAGGTTTATCTTTAGTTTTTATTTTTTAGTTTAGGTTTAGGTTTACTTTTAGTTTATTTTATTTTGTTTAGTTTAGGATTTAGGTATGATTTATTTTAAGTTTAGGTTTTAATTATTTTAGGTTAGTTTATTTTAGTTTATGTTTAGGTTTATTTTATTTTGTTAATTTTGTTTTTATTTTAGAATTAGTTTTTAATTTTAGTTTAGGGTTAGTATTTTATTTTTATTTATTTGTAGGTTTTATTTTTAGATTTATCTTTTAGGTTTAGGTTTTTATTTAATTTTTATTTTGTTTTATTTTAAGTTTATTTTTTTATTTATTTTACATTTTATTTCAATTATATTTAAGTTTATTTTATTTTTTTATTTAGTTTAGGTTTTTATTTATTTTATTTTAGTTTATTTTTATTAGGTTATTTTATTTTAATTTTAGGTTTAGGTTTGGGTTTTTATTTAGGTTTTATTTTATTCTATTTTTTTATTTTATTTAGATTTATGTTTTTTTTATTTATTTTTAGGTTTTATTTAGTTTAGGTTTAGGTTTTTAAGGCTTAGTGTTTACGATTTAGGGTTTAGGGTTTAGGGTTTTAGGGTTTAGGGTTTTAAGGTTTAAAGTTTAGGGTTTAGGGTTTCAGATTTAGGGTTTAGGCTTTAGGCTTTAGGGTTTACGGTTTTTAGGGTTTAGGGTTAGCTTAGGGTTTAAGATTAGTTTAAGGTTTAGGGTTTAGGGTTTTTAGGGTTTAGCTTTATGGTTTAGGGTTTATGATTTAGGGTTAGGGATAGGGTTTAGTGTTTTGGGTTTAGGGTTTAGGGTTTAGGGTTAATTTAGGATTTAGGGTTTAGGGTTTAGGGTGTGTAGGTTTAGGGTTCAGGGTTTAGGGTTTATTTTAGGTTTTGAAGTTAAGGTTTAGTGTTTTGGATTTAGAATTTAGGTTTTGGGTTTAAGGTTTGGGGTTTTTTTTAATAGGTTTAGGTTTTTTTTAATTTTTTTTATTTATGTTAGTTTATTTTATTTTTTATTTTTATTTAAAGTTTAGGGTTTAAGGCTAGGGTTTAGAGTTTATGGTTTAAGGTTTAAGTTTTACTATTTAGGCTTTAGGGTTTAGGGTTTTGAGGGTTTAGGGTTTAGGGTTTAGGGTTTGGAGGGTTTAGGGCTAAGGGTTTAGGGTTTAAGGTTTATGGTTGTAGGGGGGTTTAGTGTTCGGTTAGGGTTTAGGGTTTAGGTTAGTTTAGGGTTTAGTGTTTGGGGTTTAGGGTTTATAGTTTTTTAGTGTTTAGGGTTTAGGGTTTAAGGTGTAGGGTTTTTTAGGGTTTAGGGTTTAGGGTTAAGGCTTTATTTTAGGTTGAGGGTTTTTTAGTTTTTTAAGGTTTTTTTTAGGTTGAGTTGCAAGTTTAGGTTTATTTAATTTATGTAGGTTTTTTTTAAAGTTTATTTTGTTTATTTTTCATTTTTATTTATTTAATATTTTTTTAGGTTTAGGTTGAGGTTTATGTTTATTTCTTAGTTTATCTTTATTTTTATTTTATTTTTTAGGTTTAGGTTTACATTTTATTTTATTTTTTTAGGTTTAAGATTTAGGTTTTTATTTTAGGTTTATTTTTAGGTTTATTTTTAGTTTAGGTTTAGGTTTATTTTTAGTTTATTTTATTTTATTTAGTTTAGGGTTTAGGTTTAGGTTTTATTTATTCTAGTTTAGTTTATTTTTATTTAGGTTTAGGTTTAATTTATTTTATTATTTTAGGTTTAGGCTTTTTTTTTAGTTTAAGATTTAGGTTTTATTTCTTTATTTATTTTTAGTTTTATTTTTTTGGTTTTGGATTTTAGTTTATTTTTATTTTATTTTATTTTGGGTTTAATTTATTTTTATTTTTTATTTAGTTTTATTTTATTTAGTTTTTTATTTTTAGGTTTATTTTATTTTATAGTTTAGTTTAGGTTTTTATTTATTTTATTATAATATAGTTTTATTTTTTATTTTATTTTAATTTTAGGTTTAAGTTTTAGCTTAGGTTTTTATTTTATTTTATTTATGTTTAGGTTTTTTTATTTATTTTATTTTTAGGTTTTATTTAGTTTAGGATTAGGTTTTTAAGTTTTTATGGTTTAGGGTTTAGGGTTTAGGGTTTAGGGTTTAGGGTTTAGAGTTTAGGGTTTGGGTGTTTAGGATTTTGGGTTGTAGGTTTTAGGGTTTAGGGTTTAGGGTTAATTTTAGTGTTTATGGTTTAGGTTTTTTTAAAAAAAAATTAAGTAAACAAGTAGGTTTAGGTTTATTTAGTTTACTTAGTTATTTTTTATTTATTTTAATTTAAATATATTTTTTATTTTTATTTAATTTAGTTTATTTATTTTTGGTTTATTTATTTTAGTTTAGGTTTTTTATTTCAGCTTATTTTTTAGGTTTAAGTTTAGGTTTATTTTTTAGTTGAGTTTAATTTTTATTTTATTTTTAAGTTTTAGGTTTTTAGTGTTTAGGGTTTTAGGTTTAGGGTTTAGGGTTTAGGGTTTAGGGTTTTAGGGTTTATGATTAGGGTTTAGGGTTTAGGGTTTAGTGTTTAGGCTTTAAAGTTTATGGTTTAGGGTTCAGTGTTTAGGGTTATCAATTTAGTCTTTAGGGTTTTAGGTTTAGGGTTAAATTTAAGGTTTAGGGTTTAGGGTTTGGGTTTATTTTATTTTATTTTATTTTATTTTTTCTAGGGCTTAAAGTTTAGTGTTTAGGATATAGGTTTTTGGTTTAGGGTTCTAGTTTTAGTTCAGGTTTATTTTTAAATTAAGTAAACTGGTAGATTTAGGTTTTTTTTAGTTTATTATTTATTTATTTTAGTTTATTATACTTTTTTATTTAAGTTTATTTTTATTTTTATTTAGTTTATTTTATTTCTTTTAAGTTTATTTATTTTAGTTTAGGATTTTTTTATTTTAGTTTATTTTTTAGGTTTAGGTTTATTTTTTAGTTTAGTTTTATTTTTATTTTATTTTTTAAGTTTAGGTTTTGGATTTTATTTTATTTTTTTTGGGTTTAGGTTTTAGGTTTTTATTTTAGGTTTATTTTTAGTTACTTTTTAGTTTAGGTTTATTTTTAGTTTATTTTATTTTATTTAGTTTAGGGTTTAGGTTTAGTTTATTTTAGGTTTAGGCTTAGGTTTTATTTATTTAGTTTAGTTTAGTTTAGGTTTAGGTTTATATTATTTTTTTCATTTTAGGTTTAGGTTTTTTCGTTTAGTTTAAGGTTTAGGTTTAGGTTTTATTTTTTATTTATTTTTAGGTTTATTTTCTAGGTTTAGGTTTTTATTTAGTTTTTATTTTTTTTAATATAGGTTTATTTTATTTTTATTTTTCTTTTAGCTTTTGTTTTTAGGTTTATTTTATTTTTAGTTTAGTTTAGGTTTTTATTTCTTTTATTTTAGTTTAGCATTTATTTTTCTTTGTTTTATTTTTTTTTAGGTTTATGCTTAGGTTTAGGTTTTAGTTTAGTATTTTATTTCATTTCATATTATTATTTTATTTAGGTTTAGGTTTATTTATTTATTTTATTTTGAGGTATTATTTCGTTTAGCTTTTTTGGGTTAAGGGATTATGGTTTAGGGTTTAGGGTTTAGGGGTTGGGGTTTAGGGTTTAGGGTTTAGGGTTGTAGGTTTTATTATTTAGGGTTTAGGGTTTAGGGTTTAGGGTTTAGGTTTAGGGTTCAGGTTTTAATTTAGGGTTTATGGTTTATGGTTTTTTTATTTTTAACAGAGAACAAATTCAGATTCAACATTTTTTTTTGATTTCATCAACCATGTAACACAACAAGTTTTCTAAGACACAAGCGATGCCATAGATAAAAAATGAGCATGCATAGAACAAATGAAAAACCCTAGATAATTAGAACCGTGTCTACTATAAAGACATAGTTCCATAAGCAGTAGATCGGATTGACCGTTCTTCAGTTTCTCCAGTTCCCATCAGAACCACCTCAGCTTCTCAAGTAGTGTGATTCACCATCATATCCCTAGTCTTTACCTCAGCCACCACCACGCCTGTCATTTCTCCCACCTCCATAACCACCACTGCTCTAACCACCACCTCCATATCCACCAACAACTCCAGATACCCCACCACCATTATGGTAACTGCCGCCTCCACCTTCGCCTGCACCACCAAATCTTGACTTAGCTTGGTTGACGATGATGTTCTTGGCATCAAGGTTCTGCCCAATCTTTAGGGTTTAGGGTTAGGTTTATTAAGTTTTAGGATTTATGTTTATTTTTTAAGTTATTTAGTTACTTTAAGTTTAGGTTTAGGGTTTGAGATTTAGGGTTAGGGTTTAGGGCTTAGAGTTTAGGGTTTAGAGTTTAGGTTTTTAGGGATTTAGGTTTTAAGGTTTAAGGTTTAAGGTTTTGGGTTTATGGTTTAGGGTTTAGGGTTTGCGGTATAGGGTTAGTTTTAGGGTTTAGGGTTTATAGTTTAGGGTATAGGGTTAGTTTTAGGGTTTAGGGTTTACTGTTTAGGTTTTAGGTTTGAGGTTCAGGTTTTAGTTTAGGGTTTAGGGTTGTTGGTTTTTTTATTTTTATTAGAGAACAAATTCAGATTCAACATTTCTTTTTTACAATTTCGTTAACCAAGTAACACACCAAGTTCTCTAAGACACAAGCAATGGCATAGATAAAAAAGCAAGCATAGAGCAAATAAAAAACCCCAGATAACTAGAATCGTCTCTACTATAAAGACACAATTCCATAAGCAGCAGATCAGATTGGTCATTCTTCAGTTTCTTTAGTTCCATCAGAAACCTCTCAGTAGGATCCACCATCATATCCCGATCTCTCCCTCCACCACTACCACGGTTTGCATCGATCCTTCTGCCTCCATTACCACCACTACTCTGACCACCAACTCTATATCCACCAGCACCTTCAGATCCCCCACCATCACTGCAATAACCGCCCACCCCGCCTTCTCCTCAACTCCCAAATCTAGACTGAGCCTGGTTGACAGTAATGTTTGAATCGTCAAGATTCTGCCCATTCTTAGAGTTTAGGTTTATTTTAAAAATTATTTAGTTACTTTAGGTTTAGGTTTAGGGTTTGGGGTTTAGGGTTTAGGGTTTAGGGTTAAGGTTTAGGGTTTCTGGTTTAAGATTTTAGGTTTAGGGTTTAGGGTTTAGGGTTTTAGGATTTTTGCATTTAGCATTTAGGGTTCAGAGTTTAGGGTTTAGGGTTTAGGGTTTAGGGTATTTTAGTGTTTAAGGTTTAGGGTTGTAGGTTTAGTGTTTTAGGTTTAAGATTTAGGGTTTAAAGTTAGTTTTACGATTTAGGGTTTAGGGTTTAAGGTTTAAGATTTAGGTTTTTGGGTTTTGTTTTAGATTAAGTAAACAGGTAGGTTTAGGTTTATTTAGTTTACTTAGTTTTTTTTTTTAATTTTAGTTTTTTTTATCTAGGTTTAATTTTTATTTTTATTTAGCTTAGTTTATTTATTTTAGTTTAGGTTTTTTAATTTAATTTATTTTTTAGGTTTAGATTTAGGTTTTGGTTTATTTTTTAGTTGAGTTTTATTTTTATTTTATTTTTTAGGATTAAGTTTTGAGGTTTTTAGGGTTTAGGGTTTAGGGTTTAAGGTTTAGTGTTTAGGGTTTAGGGTTTAGGGTTTATGGTTGTAGGGTTTAGGGTTTTAGGGTTTAGGGTTTAGGGTTAGTGTTTAGGGTTTAAGGTATAGCATTTAGTATTTATGATTTAGAGTTTAGGGTTTAGGCTTTAGGCTTTAGGGTTTAGGTTTGTAGGTTTAGGGTTTAGGGTTTAGGGTTTAGGGTTTAGGGCTAGGGTTTTTTTTAGGGTATAGGGTTAGTTTTAGGGTTTAGGGTTTACGATTTAGGTTTTAGGTTTGGGGTTTAGGTTTTAGTTTAGGGTTTAGGGTTGTTGGTTTTATTTTATTAGAGAACAAATTGATTCAACATTTCTTTTTTTGATTTCAACCAAGTAACACACCAAGTTCTGTAAGACACAAGCAATGGCATAGATAAAAAAGCAAGCATAGAGCAAATAAAAAACCCCAGATAACTAGAATCGTCTCTACTATAAAGACACAATTCCATAAGCAGCAGATCAGATTGGTCATTCTTCAGTTTCTTTAGTTCCCATCAGAACTACCCCAACCTCTCGAGTACAGGATCCACCATCATATCCCCGATCTCTCCCTCCACCACCACCACGGTTGTAACCATCGTCGATCCTTCTACCTCCATTACCACCACTACTCTGACCACCAACTCTATATCCACCAGCACCTTCAGATCCCCCACCATCACTGCGATAACCGCCCACCCCGCCTTCTCCTCAACTGCCAAATCTAGACTAAGCCTGGTTGACAGTAATGTTTGAACCGTCAAGGTTCTGCCCATTCTTAGAGTTTAGGTTTTTTTTAAAAATTATTTAGTTACTTTAGGTTTAGGTTTAGGGTTTGGGGTTTAGGGTTTAGGGTTTAGGGTTAAGGTTTAGGGTTTCTGGTTTAAGATTTAAGGTTTAGGGTTTAGGGTTTTAGGATTTATGCTTTTAGGGTTTAAGGTTCAGAGTTTAGGGTTTAGGGTTTAGGGTTTAGGATATTTTAGTGTTTAAGGTTTAGGGTTGTAGGTTTAGTGTTTTAGGTTTAAGATTTAGGATTTAAAGTTAGTTTCACGGTTTAGGGTTTAGGGTTTAAGGTTTAAGATTTAGGTTTTTGGGTTTTTTTTTTAGATTTAGTAAACATGTAGGTTTAGGTTTATTTAGTTTACTTAGTTTTTTTTTTTAATTTTAGTTTTTTTTATCTAGGTTTAATTTTTATTTTTATTTAACTTAGTTTATTTATTTTAGGTTTATTTATTTTAGTTTAGGTTTTTTAATTTAATTTATTTTTTAGGTTTAGACTTAGGTTTTGGTTTATTTTTTAGTTGAGTTTTATTTTTATTTTATTTTTTAGGATTAGGTTTTGAGGTTTTAGGTTTAGGGTTTAGGGTTTAAGGTTTAGTGTTTAGGGTTTAGGGTTTAGGGTTTATGGTTGTAGGGTTTAGGGTTTTAGGGTTTAGGGTTTAGGGTTTAGGGTTAGTGTTTAGGGTTTAAGGTATAACATTTAGTATTTATGATTTAGGGTTTAGGGTTTAGGCTTTAGGCTTTAGGGTTTAGGTTTGTAGGTTTAGGGTTTAGGGTTTAGGGTTAGGGTTTTTTTTATTTTTTTTATTTTTAGGGTTTTGGGTTTTGGGTTTTGGTTTTAGGTGTAGGGTTTAGGTTTTAATTTAGGATTTAGGGTCTATGGTTTATTTTTATTTTTTAACAGAGAACAAATTCATATTCAACATTTCTTCTTTTTTATTTCATCAACCAAGTAACACACCAAGTATTCTAAGACACAAGTGATGACATAAATAAAAATTATATGCACATAGAGCAAATCTAAAACCCTAGGTAACTAAAACCGTCTATTATAAAGACACAATTCCATAAGCAGCAGAACCACCATCATAACCATCGGTCGTTCTTCAGTTTCTCTAGTTCCCATCAAAACCACCCCAACCTCATGAGTAGTGAGATCCACCATCATATCCCCAATCTCTCCTTCCACCACCACCACGACTGTAACCTCCATTGCTCCTCCCGCCTCCATAACCACCACTTCTCTAACCACCACCTCCATATCCACCAGCACCTCCAGATCCCCCACCACCATTACGATAATCGTCGCCTCTGCCTTCGTCTCCACCGCCAGATCTAGACTAATCTTGGTTGACTGTGATTTTCCTAACGTCAAGGTCCTGCCCATTCTTAGGGTTTAGGTTTAGGTTTTTTAGGTTTTAGGGTTTATGTTTATTTATTTATTTATTTAGTAACTTTAAGTTTAGGTTTAGGGTTTGGGATTTTGGGTTTAAGTTTTAGTGTTAGGGTTTAGGGTTTAGGGTTTAGGGTTTAAGGTTTAGGGTTCAAGGTTCATGGTTTAGGGATTAGGCTTTAGGGTTTTAGGGTTTATTCTTTTAGGGTTTAAGGTTTAAGGTTTAGGGTTTAGGGTTTAGGGTTTTGGGTTTATGGTTTTATAGGGTTTAGGATTTAGGGTTTAGGGTTGTAGTTTTAGGGTTTAGGGTTTTTTTTTTATTTTAGGGTTTTGGGTCTAGGGTTAGTTTTAAGGTTCATTTAAAAAAATTAAGTAAACCTATAGATTAAGGTTTATTTAGTTTATTTTTTATTTATTTTAGTTTATTTTATTTTTATTTTGTTTAGGTTTATTTTTTATTTTAGTTTAAGTTTTTTATTTAAGTTTTTTTTTTGTTTAGGTTTAGGTTTTTGTTTATTTTTTTAGTTTAGTTTTATTTTTATTTTATTTTTTAGGTTTAGGTTTTATTTTTAATTTTTAGGTTTAGGTTCAAGTTTTTAATTTATTATTTTTGGTTTAGGTTTTAAGTTTTTATTTTAGGTTTATTTTTAGGTTTTATTTTCTAGTTTAGGGTTTAGGTTTGTTTATTTTAGTTTTAGGTTTAGGTTTTATTTATTTTAGTTTAGTTTATTTTAGTTTAGGTTTTGGGTTATATTATTTTGTTTGTTTTAGGTTTGGGTTTTCTTTTCAGTTTAGGGTTTAGGGTTTTTTTGTTTATTTTTGGTTTATTTTTTAGGTTTAGTATTTTATTTTTATCTTTCATTTAATTTTATTTTTTTTAGGTTTTCAATTTTTAGGTTTATTTTCTTTTTTTAGTTTATTTCAGGTTTTTATTAATTTTATTTTAGTTTAATTTTTATTTTTTATTTTATTTTATTTTTAGGTTTAAGTTTAGCTTTTTTTTAGATTTTTATTTTATTTTATTATTTTATTTAATTTAGGTTTAAGTATTTTTATTTATTTTATTTTTAAGTTTTATTTAGTTTAGGTTTAGGTTTTTGGGTTTTTGAGGGTTAGGGTTTAGGATTTTAGGTTTTTACATTTTTAGGTTTTTAGGTTTTTAGGTTTTTAGGGTTTGGGGTTTAAGGTTTAGGGTTTAAGGTTATGGATTTTATGTTTTAGGATTTAAGGTTTAGGGTTTAAATGTTTTAGGGTTTAGGGTTGTAGGTTTAGGGTTAAGGGTTTAGGGTTTAGGGTTGTACGTTTAGGGTTTTAGGGTTTAGGGTCTTAGGATTTAGGGTTTAAGGTTTAGGGTTTAGGGTCTAGGGTTTTAGTGTTTAAGATTAAGCGTTTAGGATCGTGGTTTTAGGGGTTAGGGTTTTGGGTTTTGGGTTAGTTTTAGGGTTTAGGGTTTAAGGTTAAGCATTTAGGATCGTAGATTTAGGGGTTAGGGTTAGGGTTTTGGGTTGGTTCTACGATTTATGTTTAAGGTTATGAGTTTTTTTTATTTTTTTTAAATTTTTTTTTAAATTAAGTAAACTAGTAGGATTATGTTTATTTAGTTTATTTTTTATTAATTTTAGTTTATTTAATTTTAATTTTTACTTAGTTTAGTTTTATTTTAGGTTTATTTATTTTACCTTAGGTTTTTTATTTTATTTATTTTTTAGATTTAAGTTTATGTTTAAGTTTATTTTTTAAATTAGTTTTATTTTTATTTTATTTTTTAGGTTTAGGTTTTATTTTTTATTTTTAGGTTTAGGTTTAGGTTTTTATTTTATTTTTTAGGTTTAGATTTTAAGTTTTTATTTTAGGTTTACTTTTAGGATTTACTTTTTAGTATAGGTTTGTTTTATTTTTAGGGTATTTTATTTTATTTATTTTAGGTTTAGGTTTAGGTTTAGTTTATTTAGGTTTAGGTTTAGGTTTTATTTCTTTTAGTTTACTTTATTTTAGTTTAGGTTTAGGTTTATTTTATTTTTATTTTAGGATTAGTTTTTCTTTTAGTTTACGGTTTAGGTTTTATTATTTATTTATTTTTTTGGTTTTATTATTAGGTTTATTTTTTATGTTTAGGTTTTTATTTTACTTTATTTTAGGTTTATTTTATTTTTATTTTATGTTTAGTTTTTATCATATTAAGATTTTTTATTCTTAGGTTTATTTTATTTTTTTAGTTTAGTTTAGGTTTGTATTTATTTTATTTTTTTTAGGTTTAGGTTATGGTTTTAGTTTAGGTATTTA
The DNA here is from genome assembly GCA_021442155.1 of Cymbidium sinense. Taxonomy (NCBI): domain Eukaryota; kingdom Viridiplantae; phylum Streptophyta; class Magnoliopsida; order Asparagales; family Orchidaceae; genus Cymbidium; species Cymbidium sinense. The sequence goes on along the minus strand of CM038214.1, from coordinate 337,744,372 downwards.
TTTTATTTTATTTTATTATTTTATTTAGGTTTATGTTTTTTATTTATCTTATTTTTAAGTTTTATTTAGTTTAGGTTTACAATTTTAGGTTTTTAAGGTTTGGGGTTTGGGGTTTAGAGTTTAGGGTTTGGGGTTTTAGATTTTATGGTTTAGGGTTAGGGTTTAGGGTTTAGGGTTTAGAATTTAATGTTTATACTTTAGGTTTAGAGTTTTTAAGGTTTAGGGTTTTTAGGGTTTAGGGTTTAAGGTTTAGGGTTCGGGGTTTAGGGTTTTAGGGTTTAGGATTTAGGGCTTAGCGTTTAAGGTTGTAGGCTTAGTATTGTTGGTATAGGGTTAGGGTTTAGGGTTAGTTTTAGGGTTTGGTGTTTAGGGTTTAGGGTTTAGGATTTAGGGTTTATGGTTTTTTTTTAAAAAATTAAGTAAATCATTAGGTTTTGGTTTATTTAGTATATTTAGTTTATTTTTATTTATTTAGGGTTTAGGGTTTAGGTTTTAGAGTTTAGGGTTTAGGGTTTAGGATTTTAGGGTTTAGGGTTTAAGGTTTAAGGTTTTGGGTTTAGGATTTTTAAGGTTTAGGGTTTAAGTTTAGGTTTTAAGTTTAGGGTTCAAGTTTTAATTAGGGTTTAGGGTTTTTGGTTTTTTTTAAATGGGAACAAATTGAGATTCAACATTTCTTCTTTTTGATTTCATTAACCAAGTAACACACATAGTTTTCTAAGACACAAATGACAACATAGTTAAAAAATGAGGACACAAACAACAAATGAAAAACATTATATAACTAGAACCATATCTACTGTAAAGACATAGTTCCATAAACAGTAGATCAGATCGGTCATTCTTCAATTTCTCTAGTTCCCATCAGAACCACCCCAGCCTCTCGAGTAGCTGGATCCACCATCATATCTCTGATCTCTCCCTCGGCCACTAGCAAGGTTGTAACCTCCATTGCTCCTCCCACCTCCATAACCACCACTGCTCCGACCACCACCTCCATATCCACCAGCACCTCAAGATCTCCCACCACCACTTATGCTGTACATGCATTATCCACCGAGCTAGGCCAGAACATAGTTGATGATGATGTTCCTATCATCAAGGTTCTACCCATTCTTAGGGTTTAGGTTTAGGTTTAGGTTTATTAGATTTTCTGGTTTTGGTTTATTTTTTTAATTTATTTAGTTATTCTATGTTATGGTTTAGGGTTTAAGGTTTAGGGTTTAAGGTTTAGGATTTAGGGTTTAAGGTTTTTTTTAAAAAAATTAACTAAATGGTAGGTTTAGATTTTTTTTAGTTTATTTAGTTTATTTTTTATTTACTTTAGTTTATTTTATTTTTTATTTTTTATTTAGGTTTACTTTTTATTTTTATTTATTTTAGGTTTATTTATTTTTAGTTTAGGATTTTTATTTTAGTTAATTTTTTAAGTTTATATTTAGGTTTATGTTTATTTTTTATTGAGGTTTATTTTATTTTATTTTTCAGGTTTAGGTTTTAAGTTTTTGTTTTAGGTTTTGCTTTTTAGTTTAGGTTAAGGTTTATTTTAGTTTATTTTAATTTATTTAGTTTAGGTTTAAGTTTAGGTTTAGGTTTTTTTTAGGTTTAGGTTTATGCTTTATTTATTTTAATTTAGGTTTAAGTTTATTTTATTTATATTTTAAGTTTAGGTTTTTTATAGTTATATGTTTAGGTTTTATTTTTTATTTATTTTTAAGTTTATTTTTTAGGTTTATGTTCTTATTTAGTTTTATTTTATTTTTTATGTTTATTTTATTTATATTTTACATTTTTTATTATTTTATTTAGGTTTTTTATTCTTAGGTTTATTTTATTTTTTAGTTTACTTTAGGTTTTTATTTATTTATTTTTAGTTTATTTTACTTTTTTATTTTATTTTAGTTTTAGGTTTAGGTTTAAGATTTAGTTTATGTTTTATATTATTTCATTTTATTATTTTATTTAAGTTTAGGTTTTTTAGTTATTTTATTTTTAGGTTTTATTTAGTTTAGGTTTAGGTTTTTAGGTTTTTAGGGTTTGGGGTTTAGGGTTTAGGGTTTAGGATTTATGGTTTAGGGTATAGGGTTTAGGGTTTTGGAGTTTAGGATTTAGAGTTTTAGGGTTTAGGGTTTCGGGTTAGGGTTTAAAGTTTAGGGTTTTGGTTTACTGTTTAGGATTTAGGGTTTATGGTTTTTAGGGTTTATAGTTTAGGGTTTCTTGTTTAAAACTTAAGTTTAAAAGGTTAGAGCTTTGGGTTGAGGTTTAGGCTTTGCTTTAGTGTTTTATAGTTTAGTGTTTAGGGTTTAAGGTTAGTTTAAGTTTAGGTTTAGGTTTTAGGGTATAGGGTTTAGTTTAGTTTAAAGTTTAAGGTTTGTTAGGGTAAGGGTTTAGGGTTTAGGTTTAGGGTATAAGGTTTAGGTTTAGGTTTAAGGTTTAGGTTTTAAAGTTTATACTTTATAGTTTAGGTTTAGGTTTAGTTTTATGGTTTAGAGTTTAGGGTTTAGGGTTTAGTGTTTAGGCTTTAGGGTTTAGGGTTTTTATGGTTTAGTTTTTATGGTTTAAGGTAAATTTAGGGTTTAAGATTTAGGGTTTATTATTAGTTCAGAGTTTAGGGTTTATGATTTGAGGGTCTACGGTTTAGGGTTATGGGTTTAGGGTTAGGGTTTGGATTTAGGGCTTAGGGTTTAAGGTTTAGGGTTTAGGGTTTAGGATTTAGGGTTTAGGGTTAAGGATTTAGGGTTTAGGGTTTAGTTTTAGTTTAGGGTTTAGGGTTTAGGGTTAGTTTAGGATTTTTTTTGAAACCCCATATAGGGGGAATTTTATTGCCACAAAAAGAGGTTTACAAGATCCTTAAGAGGGGATAAACTCCAAAACTATTGCTCAAAGAGCTACAAACAGCCTAGAGAGTAAATCTATCTATGTACATTCAAAAGCAAAATAAAAGTGGAAATGAAAGCAAAAGATACAAAATGATTAACATAGAGAAGCCAATGGATAGATCTAGGCCAAAGCTCATCAGGATGAGAGAATGCATGCCACTAGGGAGCAAACCGGCAAGAGAAAGAGAAAAATGCATCTGCAAATATGTAGAAAGATAAAAATTAGCACTATTAGAGTAATACAAATAAAGTGGAAGGTAAAAGCAGCATAAACTAAGAAAAATTATTGAGAAGTGTGTGACAGAAGGCTCAGGCTCAGTCACACCAAATTGGGGCAGATGTAGATATGAGCATCCAAACTTCAGCGGAAGGGTTACCTCACAAGAGCTACTACCAAACCAAAATGGAGTGAAATCATCACAGCCATCATAGCCTACAAACCTATGGGAAGATAGCAGCCATTTGTTGAAAGTCTTATGAGCCTTAGTGCCTGCAAACCTAAACAAAGTCATATACACTATAGAAAAGTAGATAGCAAAGAGCAGAATGGGGATAAGTATCACCACTATAGTCACCATAGCATGAGAATCCCTACCCATATAAAAATGAACCATCTTGGCCACATCCACCTTATTATTACCAGATCCTAGAGTAAAATTAAGCCAGCAAGAAAACCCACCACAAGTAGACAGCAGAAAAGGCCAGGCCGAAGATAGAAACAATAGACAACTGACTGAAAAGCTAGTTGAAATCCTGCTAAGCATATCAATTAGCATGTAGATAACACCATCCCAAATCATATGAAACTTACAGTTCAGGAATACAGCCCAGGAATACAACCAATAAAGGATACCCATTTAGAATAAACAATGAAGATGTTAACAAACACCAAGTTAATAATGTAAACACATAGAACTACACAAGTGGGAATGTAGCAGCAGATTAGATAGACCACAAGCCGCAAGGGATAAGCTGCACCCCACCAAAAACAACATAAAAAAACAATAAAAAACTAATCAGAGAAACAACCCCAGAAGCAGCTTGCTGGGCATAAAACCTAATAATCCATTCAGCCAACAACCAAGATAGGAAACCAAGACAACAAACCAAATATTGCACCCAATAAAGGGTAATCCAGTCAGTAACAGTAGTATTACATAAACCCAAAATGGGGATCAAAATAAAACCATCATTAAAATCCTTCAAGACAAGGAAAATCATACCAGCATCTAATCCAACATCATCAATAAAATCAGTATGAAAGGAAGGCAAGAAGCAAATCGAACCTTGCAAAGAAACAGTAGTAATAATAGGTAAATTAAACATTCTTCCCTTACAGGTTGAGGAAGGGGGGTTGGTGAGGAAAATAGGAGCCACAGCCCTATTGAAGAGGGAAGATACAAATAAATAAGGGCCCACCATGAAGCTATGCAAATCATAGCAAACCAACAACTGTAGCAACAAAGACATGAGCCTCCAATATAGGTAGCCAGAATAAAAAATTAGTTTGAGAATAGGCAACAGGAAACAGTCTCAATCGTGAAAAGAAAAGCAAAATACAGTAAGTCCCAAAAAATAGTATTGATGGCAAGCAGTCCGTCCCTGCAGATCAGAAAATAAGACATCTCCATCCAGTAGATTAGGGAAACAGGAGGCACATTTCCATTAGCAAGGGAAACAACAGATACATTAAGACCCCAAAAAAAGATTGGATAATTAGCAGAAAGCCAGCAGTAGATGCTACAGAGATCACAATTGAACCAGAAAAGATTATCAGGGAAATGCATCAGCAAAATGAAGGGGAGCAACAACAATAAACAAAAGATATACAAAAGATGACCATATAGATAAAATAAAGTAATACTAGTTGTAATTAGGCCAAAACTAGGATGAAATTAGTTTCTGAGATAAGGAAGCCCAATATTGTCCAAATTAACCAATCGATGCAAATGTTTAGGAAGTGTAAGCTGATCAAAGAATTTTATTCCATCTAATCTAGCACCCATATTAGCAAGGTAATCGGCACACGCATTACCTTCACAAACATGAGTGATTTTAAAATAGAGTTGAGATAGAGCTCTAGTATGCTTTAGGAGGTAATACAATTTTTGAATTTCCCACTTTGTGGAAGTCAGAGATCTATCGATGCAGGCATCCACCTCAATCCAAATATTGAGCCAACCTTTTTGTAGGAAAATCTCAATAGCTTTGTTAACAGCCATTAGCTCCGCAAAGAGAACAAAACATGTAGTAAGAGGATAGGCAAAGGCACATAAAACTTTACCATCAAGGTTTCTAAAAATGTCACCTGAGTCAGAAGCATTTTGAGAAACGGAGCCATCAGTATTAATTTTAATAATATTATCATGAGATTTTTTCCAATAAACAAGCTTATCATCTTCTGATTGGGATGGTCAGTTAAAACCCAGTTTATTGGCCAAAAATTTACAACCTTAAAATTGATTGTAGCTAATTAAACTGGCTTTAAATAAAGCAAGGATTTTATCTTTAATTCTAGCAATTATCCCCTTATGGTTCATAGGAATCCCACGATGTTGCATCTTTTTTGTCCATCCATATGAACCATATAAGAGTGATAGCAGTTATCACTTTAATGTGGCCTTTAATAGTGTTTTCAAAATAAACCTCTAGAAGTTGATAAAGAGTTAAGGAGCCATTGAATTTGTCAATATTAAAAAATTCATCATACCAAACCCAAAGTTTGGAAGCAATGTCTCCGTTAACAAATACATGATTGACATTCTGAATGTGAAAATAGCGGTAGCATTTTGAAGGAAAGTGAAAACCTTTACCCCACATCAAGAAATCGATAGGGATAAATTTTTCAAAATTCTCCAAGTTAGAACAGAATAAGAAATAGGAATAGTGTTATTCCAAAGTTTAAAAAACACATTAGAGAAATCATGACCTTCTCTAATATGAATCCAGACATCTTTAAGGTTGAAGTCACCATTGTGAGAAAGCTGAAAAAGAATCTGATTATGATTGCTAGGGATGATAGGGATGGTGGTAAACTTATCTAAAAGAGAGATAGGGATATAATCAGTAAACATACTATTGTTCCACTTATTATTCTACCAGAAAGAGTTCACTTTAATAGCAGCAGTGGAGTGGGTAGAGAGTAAATAATCAATGAGCCGCCGGTCAATTATCTTGCCAAAAGAAGGAAGTTCGAGTTAATCCCCAAGAAATTAAGGATTCAGCCTTCCATTTGATGGAACAAAGTCTTTTCCATACATGAGAATCTCCCACTTTGTAAGGGAAAATGAGAGGGTGCTTACCCTAGTAGTATTTAGAAGTTGTGAATTGAGCCCAAAGACTATTGTTACTTCTAAAATTTCACCAAAGTTTATAAGAAAAATCAATGATAGCTTCCCTGATTAGCTTACAACCAAGCCCACCTTCAGCAAGAGTGCCACAGCTTTTATACCAAGAGGTCCAATGCATTCTTTTAGTTGAATTGTTATAATCCTAGAAGAATTTATTGATGAGGCGCTCAATTCTGTTAATGGTAGAATTGGTCGGCATAATGGTTTGAATAAGATATAAAGGCATGGAGTTAAGGGTACTCTTAATCAAAGTGAGCCTCCCACCAAATGAGAGTAAATGAAATTCCCAAACAAAAATTTTATTAGAGATTTTTTGGATTAACTCACCAAAAAGATGTGATCTTTTCTAACCTTTAAAAAGAGGAGCACCAAGATATTTAATAGGAAGTTCTTGTTGCTAAAAATTAGTGATTCTTAAGATTTGGTTGATCTTATTACTAGAGATTTTAGAGGAAGGAATGAAAAAACTTTTGCCTTTGTTAAGAAAGAGACCACTTTCATTTCCAAATTTAATTAAAAATTCTTAATATTTTTAATGTGATGAATTGAGGCATTGCAAAAGATAATGAAATCATCAGCAAAACTAGGATGAGAGACAGGAAAACCACCTTGAGTTTTAAAAGACATGCTTGGATTATTATTGAAAAGGTCATGAAGGCTCCTCGAAAGATATTCAACAGAAATAATAAAAACAGAGGGAGACAAGGGATCCCCTTGTCTCAAGCCATGCATAGAAGGGAAGAAACCTAATGCCTCACCATTCAGGATAACAGAGAACCAAACATTGCTAATACAATTTTTAATGAGGTAAATAAATTTATCAGAAAAACTAAACAAATGAAGAATTTGTCAAAAGTTTTAGAGACGTCCAATTTGAATAGGATGTTACCACATCTAATAGGAGCATCCAGATCATGAATCAGCTCTTGGGCAAGAAGAATGTTATCGGATATAGCTCTACCTTTAACGAAACCAGTTTGGTTGAGGGAAATAATTTTAGGAAGTAGAGGACTAATTCTATTGGCAATCAATTTAGTAATTAGTTTATGAAAGAAGGTGCAAAGGCTGATAGGTTTGAAATCACCCCAAGATTTAGGATTATTAATTTTAGGAATGGGGACAATGGAAGCACTAGAAAAATATCTAGGTAAGGGATTGCCATTAAAGAAATCAATGACAACATCGACTAAATCAGACTTAATTATAGGCCAACAGTGCTAAAAAAATTGAGTCATGTAGCCTTCAGGGCCAGAAATAGATTCAACATTCATGATATTAAGAATTATACCAATCTCAACTTCCATAGGAACCATATTAAGCAAGTGATTGTCATCATTAGTAATTGTTGAAGGAATCAAGTGGGAGTTGGAGATAGCTTCTAAAGCAGGGTTCTTGTTCAATAAGTTTTTAAAATGATGGGTGACATAATCTTTAATATCATTATTGTCAGTGATCCAGTTGTCGTTATCACTTTTAATTTTTTTTAATAGAGTTTAATGCTTTCTTTTTTTGGAAAAGAGCATGGAAATATCTTATTTTTGTATCATCGAATATATTTGCTACCTTTTGCCTAGAGGTTTCTTCCATATTCTGATAGCTAACCAAGTTATCTTTGGCTTCATTCAAGTCCTCAAGTTTAGTGGAATCAATCAAAACATCATATTCAAGAGAACAAACCAATTGTTCCATGTTTTTGATATTAGCAAAGAGATTTTTAAAATGATGCTTGTTCCACCAATTAAGGTTTTGTTTAAGCCTTTTAAGCTTAAGCCAGAGGTGAATCATGCCTTTAATAGAATTATCAGGGTGAAGGGGGGCTATCCAGTTAATGGAAACAACATTTAAGAATTTAATGTGTTGGATCCACATATTTTGGAATCTAAAAGAGGTAGGGGAGGTTAATCTATTAGAGGGATTTTTGACATATATCAAAAGAGGAGCATGATCAGACAAAGTTCTACTCAAATGCTCAACTAAAATATGAGGCCATTGATTGATCCAGAGAGAATTAAAAAGAACCCTATCTAGCCGTTGCCAGAGTATAGAGTTATGCCAAGTATAATCCAAACCCGAATAGTCAATATCAATCAGATTGCAATCAAGAATCATATTAGAAAATTCTTCCATGGAATGAATGTTAAAAGAGCAACCTCCCCTTCTTTCTGAGGAAGAGAGAATACTGTTAAAATCACCCCTACCAACTAGGGTTTGTTGGAGAGGAGGCAAAGGTTCTTAAATTGTCCCAAAGGATGTTCCTCCTTTATTACAAGAAGCATAAATAAAGGAACTTAGAGCAGAGAAATCACCCAATGAGATGTGGACATTAACCAATTATTGAAGATCATCAAGGATAGATATATTGACTAAATTATTTTAGGGTTCACAATTGTAAGTTTAGGGTTTATGGTTTTTTTTAAATTAAGTAAACCAATAGGTTTAGGTTCATTGAATTTTTTTAGTATATTATTTATTTATTTAGTTTATTTTTTATTTTTATATTGCTTAGTATATTTATTTTAGGTTTATTTATTTTAGTTTATTATTTAGGTTTAGGTTTATGTTAATATTTTAGTTTAGTTTTATTTTTATTTTATTTTATTTTATTTAAGTTCTATTTTTTATTTTTGGTTTAGGTTTACATTTTTATTTTATTTTTTAGGTTTAGGTTTTAGGTTTTTTTTAAGGTTTATTTTAAGGTTTTATTTTTTTAGTTTAAGGTTAGGTTTAATTTTAGTTTATTTTATTTTATTTAGTTTAGGGTTTAGATTTAGTTTATTTTAGGTTTAGGGTTAGGTTTTATTTATTTTAGTTTAGGTTTAGGTTTATTTTATTTAATTTATTTTAGGTTTAGCTTTTTTTGTTTAGTTTAGGGTTTAGGTTTTTTCTTATATTTATTTTTATGTTTATTTTTTAGGTATATGTTTATATTAAGTTTTTATTTTATTTTATTTTAGGTTTATTTTATTTTTATTATCTATTTGTGTTTTATTATATTTAGATTTTTTCAGGTTTATTATATTTTTTTGGTTTAGTTTAGGTGTTTATTTATTTTATTTTAGTTAAGTATTTAATTATTTTTTATTTAGGTTTAGGTTTAGGTTTTAGTTTAGTTTTTTATTTTATTTTATTTTATTTAGTTTTAAGTTTTTTTATTTATTTAGTTTTAAGTTTAGGTTTTTAGGTTTTTATGGTTTCAACTTTGGGTATATGGTTTCGGGTTTGGGGTTTTGGGTTTAGAGTTTACGATTGTAGGTTTTAGGGTATAGGATTTAGGTTTAGGGTTTTATAGTTTCAGGTTTAAGGTTTAGGGTTTCGGGTTTTTAGGTTTTCAGTTTAAGGTTTAGGGTTTTGGGTTTTTGGGTTAGGGTTAGTTTTAAGGTTTAGGGTTTAGGGTCAGGGTTTTTTTTATTTTCATTATTTTTTCTATTTAAGGTTTATGGTTTAGGGTTTACGGTTTAGGGTTTACGATTGTAGGTTTAGGGTTAGGTTTAGGGTTTAGGGTTTAGGGTTTAGGGTTTAGGGAATATGATGTAGGGTTTAGGGTTTAGGGTTTAGTGTTTAGTGTTTTTTAATAGGTTTAGGTTTATTTAGTTTATTTAGTTTATTTTCTATTTATTTTAGTTTATTTTATTTTTATTTTTATTTAGGTTTATTTTTATTTTTATTTATTTAGTTTATTTATTTTAGGTTTATTTATTTTAGTTTAGGTTTCTATTTAAGTTTATTTTTTAGGTTTAGGTTTATGTTTATTTTCTAGTTTTGTTTTATTTTTATTTTAATTTTTTGGTTTAGGTTTTATTTTTTATTTTTTATTTTAGGTTTAGGTTTTTATTATATTTTTTTAGGTTTAGGTTTTAAGTTTAGGTTTTTAGTTTATTTTTAGGTTTTATTGTTTAGTTTAGGTTTAGGTTTAGGTTTACTTTTAGTGAATTTTATTTTATTTAGTTTAGCGTTTATGTTTAGTATATTTTAGTTTTAGGTTTAAGTTTTATTTAGTATATGTTTAGGTTTTTAAGGTTTTAGGGTTTAGGGTTTAGATCTTAGGGTTTAGGGTTTAGTGTTTCAAGTTTAGGGTTTAGGGTTTAGGGTTTATGGTTAGTGTTATAAGTTTTGGGCATTAGGGTTTAAGGATTTAGGGAGGCTTTATGTTTAGAGTTTAGGGTTTAGGGTTTAGGGTTTTAGAGTTTAGGGATTAGGGTTTTAAGGTTTAGGGTTTAGGGTTAGGGTTACTTTTTAATTTTTAATTTTTATTTATTTTTATATTTTTTAAAATTAAGTAAACTCGTTGGTTTAGGTTTATTTAGTTTATTTTTAATAAATTATAGTTTATTTATCTTTTTTATTTTTATTTAGGTTTATTTTTATTTTTATTTAGTTTAGTTTATTTATTTTACATTTATTTATTTTAGTTTATGATTTTTAGTTTAGTTTATTTTTTAGGTTTAGGTTTGTTTTCTTGTTTAGTTTTATTTTTATTTTATTTTTAGATTTAGTGTTTCATTTTTATTTTTAGTTTTAGGTTTAGGTTTTTATTTTATTTTTTTAGGTTTAGGTTTTAGGTTTTAATTTTAGGATTATTTTAGGTTTTATTTTTTCATTTAGGTTTAGATTTATTCTTAATTTATTTTGTTTTATTTAGTTAAGGTTTAGGTGTAGGTTTACTTTATTTTAGGTTTAGTTTTAGGTTTTATTTATTTTAGTTTATTTTATTTTAGCTTAGGTGTAGGTTTATTTTATTTTTGTATATTTTTTAGTATAGGTTTTGGGTTTTTTTTTATGTTTAGGGTTTAAGTTTTATTTTTTATTTATTTTTAGTTTTATTTTTTAGGTTTAGGTTTTTATTCAGTTTTTATTTTATTTTATTTTAGGTTTATTTTATGTTTATTTTATGTTCCATTTTGATTTTATTTTGGTTTATTATTCTTAGGTTTATTTTGTTTTTTTAGTTTAGTTTATGTTTTTATTTATTTTATGTTAGTTTTTATTTTATTTTATTTACAGGTTTCGGGTTAGGTTTTAGTTAAGGTTTTTATTTTATTTTATTTTATTTTATTTATTTAGGTTTAGGTTTGTTTACTTATTTTATTTTTAGGTTTTATTAAGTATAGGTATAGGTTTTTAGGGTTTTAGGATTTAGGGTTTAGGGTTTAAAGTTTAGTGTTTCGGGTTTAAGGTTTAAGGGTTTAGGGTTTCAGGGTTTAAGGTTTAGGGTTAAGGTTTAGGCTTTAGGGTTTAGGGTTCATGGTTAGCTTAAGGTTTAGAGTTAGATTAAGGTTTTGGGTTTAGTGTTTAGGCTTTAGGGTTTAGGGATTTTAAGGTTTAGGGTTTAGGTTTAGGGTTTAGTTAGTTTAGGGTTTAAGGTTTAGGGTTTTAGGGTTTAGGTTTTAGGGTTTAGGGTTTAAGGTTAGGGTTAGGCTTTAAGTTTATTATTTAGGGTTTAGGGTTTAAAATTTAGGGTTTAGGGTTTAGGGTTAGCTTAGGGTTTAGGGTTTAGGATTTAAGGTTTAGGGGTAAGGGTTGTACATGTAGGGTTTAGGGTTAGTTTTAGGGTTTAAGGTTTATGAGTTAGTGTTTAGGAGTTAGTGTTTAGGGTTTAAGGTTTAGGGTTTAAGTTATTTTTTTAAAATTAAGTAAACCAGTAGGTTTAAGTTTATTTGGTTTATTTTATATATTTATTTAGGTTTATTTTTTATTTTTATTTAGTTTAGTTTATTTATTTTATGTTTATTTATTTTAGTTTAAGTTTTGTATTTTAGTTTATTTTTTAGGTTTAGGTTTATGTTTACATTTATTTTTTAGTTTAGTTTTATTTTTATTTTCTTTTTTATGTTTAGGTTTATTTTTTATTTTTAAGTTTAGGTTTTAGTTTTTATTTTATTATTTTAGGTTTTCATTTTAGGTTTATTTTTAGGTTTTATTATTTAGTTTCAGTTTAGGTTTATTTTTAGTTTATTTTATTTTATTTATTTTTGGGTTTAGGTTTACTTTATTTTAGGTTTAGGTTTAGGTTTTATTTATTTTAGTTTAGTTTATTTTAGTTTAGGTTTAGGTTTATTTTATTTTATTTCTTTTAGGTTTGGGTTTTTTTTAGTTAGGGTTTATGATATAGGGTTTCAGGTTTAATGTTTTACTATTTAGTGTTTCAGGGTTTAAGGTTTATGGTTAGGATTTAGGGTTTAGGGTTTAGGCTTTAGTATTTACACTTTAGGGTTTAGTTTTTTTAGGGTTTAGGATTTAGGGTTTAGGGTTTAAGGTTTAGGGTGTATGGTTAGCTTAAGGTTCAAGGTTAGATTAGGGTTTAGGGTTTAGGCTTTAGGGTTTAGGATTTTTAGGGTTTAGGGTTAGTTTATAGTTTAAGGTTTAGGGTTTTATGGTTTAGGGTTAGTTTAATGTTTAAGGTTTATGGTTTAGGGTTGTAGGTGTAGGGCTTAGGGTTTAGAATTAGTTTTAGGGTTTAAGGTTTAGGATTTAGTGTTTAGGGTTTAGGGTTTAGGGCTTAGGATTTAGGGTTTAGGTTTTTTTTAAATTTAGTAAACCGACATGTATAAGTTTATTTGGTTTATTTGATATATTTATTTTGGGTAATTTTCTATTTTTATTTAGTTTAGTTTATTTATTTTAGTTTAGTTTTTTATTTTAGTTTATTTTTTATGTTTAGGTTTAGGTTTAAGTTTATTTTTTAGTTTAGTTTTGTTTTTATTTTAATTTTTTAGGTTAGGTTTTATTTTTTATTTTTAGGTTTAGGTTTAGGTTTTTATTTTATTTTTTTAGGTTTATGTTTTTGGTTTCTATTTTAGGTTTATTTTTAAGCTTGATTTTTCAGTTTCATTTTAGGTTTATTTTTAGTTTATTTTATTTTATTTAGTTTAGGGTTTAGGTTTGGTTTTTTTTAAGTTTAGGTTTAGGTTTTATTTATTTTAGTTTAGTTTATTTTAGATTATGTTTTGGTTTATTTTATTTTGTTTATTTTAGGTTTAGGTTTTTTTTAATTTATTTTTAGATTTATTTTTAAGGTTTAGGTTTTTATTTAGTTTTTTTTAATTTTCGTAAGGTTTTTTTTATTTTATATTACATTTAGGTTCTATTTTATTTAGGTTCTATTTTATTTTTTAGTTTACTTTATGTTTTTATTTATTTTATTTTTTTTATTTTATCTTTAGGTTTAGGTTTAGGTTTAAGTTTTAGTTTTGGTTTTTATTTAATTTAATTTTTTATTTATATAGGTTTTGATTTTGTTTATTTATTTTCTTTTTAGGTTTTACTTAACTTAGGCTTAGGTTTTTAGGTTTTTAGGGTTTAGGGTTAAGAGTTTAGGGTTTAGGGTTTAGGGTTTGGAGTTTAAAGTTTAGGGTTTAGGGTTTTATGTTTTGGGTTTTGGGTTTAGTGTTGAGGGTTAAGGGTTTTAGCATTTAGGGTTGTAGGTTTAGGGTTTTAGCATTTAGGGTTGTAGGTTTAGGGTTTAAGGTTTAGGATTTTTAGGGTATAGGATTTAGGGTTTAGGGTTTATGTTTTAGGTTTAGGGTTTAGGTTTTAAATTAGGGTTTAGGGTTTTTGATTTTTTTTTAATGGAGAACAATTCCAGATTCAACATTTCTTCTTTTTGATTTTATAAACCAAGCAACACTCCAAGTTTTCTAAGTCACAATCGACGTTATAGATAAAAAATGAGCACGCATAGAGCAAATAAAAAACCCTAAATAGCTAGAACCGTCTCTACTATAAAGACACAGTTCCATAAGTAGCAGATCAGATTGACTGTTCTTCAGAAACCCTAGATAGCTAGAACCACCTTGACATCTAGAATAACAAGATTCACCATCGTATCCCTGATCTCTCCCTCCACCACCACCACAGTTGTTACCTTCATTGCTTCTCCCGCCTCAAAAACCACCAATGCTTTGACCACCACCTCTATATCCACTAGCACCTCCAGATCCCCCCACCCACGGTAATTCGCCTCCACCTTCCTCCACCATTAGATCTAAGCCAACGGTGATGTTCATGCCATCAAGGTTCTGCCCAATCTTAGGGTTTAGATTTAGGTTTTGGGTTATTTAGTTTTAGGGTTTAGGTTTACTTTTTAATTTATTTAATTACTTTACGGTTAGGTTTAGGGTTTGTGGTTTAGGGTTTAGGGTTTAGTGTTTAGGGTTTAGGGTTTCAGGGTTTACTTTTAGGGTTTAGGGTTTAGGGTTTAAGGTTTTTTCTTTTTTTTTTATAAAAAAATTAAGTAATCCCGTAGGTTTAGGTTTATTTAGTTTATTTTATTTTTTATTTTTATTTAGGTTTATTTTTAATTTTATTTAGTTTAGTTTATTTATTTTTGGTTTGTTTATTTTAGTTTATTGTTTAGGTTTAGGTTACAGTTTAGGTATATTTTTTAGTTGAGTTTTATTTTTGTTTTATTTTTAGGTTTAGGTTTTATTTTTTATTTTTAGGTTTAGGATTAAGTTTTTATTTTATTTTTTAAGGTTTAGGTTTTAGGTTTTTATTTTAGGTTTATTTTTAGATTTTATTTTTAGTTTAGGTTTAAGTTTATTTTCAGTTTATTTTATTTTATTTCAGTTACGTTTCGGTTTTATTTATTCTAGTTTAGTTTATTTTAGTTTTGGATTAGGGTTATTTTATTTTCTTTATTTCTTTATTTTAAATTTAGCTTTTTTTTAGTTTAGGGTTTAGGTTTAATTTGTTATTTATTTTTAGGTTTTACTTTTAGGCTTATTTTTTTAATTTAGATTTTTATTTAGTTTTTATTTTATTTTATTTTAGGTTTATTTTATTCTTATTTTACATTTTGTTTTTATTTTATTTAGGTTTTTTATTCTTAAGTTTATTTTATTTTTTTAATTTAGTTTAGTTTTATATTTATTTTATTTTAGTTTATTTTGATTAGTTTATTTTATTTTATTTTTAGGTTTAGGTTTATATTTTATTTTATTATTTTATTTCTTTTAGGTTTAGGTTTTTTTATATTTTTTATTTTTAGGTTTAGGTTTTTAGATTTTTAGGGTTTAGTGTTTAGGGTTTAGGGTTTAGCGTTCAGGGTTTTAGGGTTTAAAGTTTTTGGGTTTAGCATTTAGGGTTTAAGGTTTACTGTTTAGGTTTTAGGGATTAGGGTTTTAAGGATTTAGGGTTTTTTTTAAAAAAATTATGTAAATCGGTAGGTTTAGGATTATTTAGTTTATTTTATTTTTCATTTTTATTTATGTTTATTTTTTATTTTTATTTAGTTGATTTTATTTATTTTATGTTTATTTATTTAAGTTTAGGTTTCTTATTTAAGTTTATTTTTAAGGTTTAGGTTTAGGTTTTGGTTTATTTTTAGATGAGTTTTATTTTTATGTTATATTCTTGGTTTAGGTTTTATTTTGTATTTTTAGGTTTAGGTTTAGGCTTTTATTTTATTGTTTTAGGTTTAGGTTTTAGGTTTTTATTTTATGTTTATTTTTATGTTTTATTTTTTATTTTAGGTTTAGGTTTATTTTTAGTTTATTTTATTTTATTTAGTTTAGGTTTTGGTTTAGGTTTAGTTTACTTTAGGTTTAGGTTTAGGTTTTTTTATTTTAGGGTTTAGGTTTTATTTTTGATTTATTTTTTGGTTTATTATTTAGGTTTAAGTTTTTTTTATTTTTTTATTTTAGATTTATTTTATTTTTATTTTAGGTTTAGTTAGTATTTTATTTAGGATTTTTATTGTTTTAGTTTAGTTTAGGTTTTTATTTATTTTATTTTATTTTAGTTTTTATTTTTTATTTTATTTTCTTTTAGGTTTAGGTTTATGTTCAGGTTTTAGTTTATGTTTTTTTATTATATTTTGGTTTAGGTTTATTTATTTATTTTATTTTTTGGTTTATTTAGTTTGGTTTAAGTTAGGGTTTATGGTTTAGGGTTTAAGGTTAGTTTTAGGTTTTGGGTTTTGGGTTTAGGGTTTACCGTTTGGGGTTTAGGGTTTAGAGTTTAGGGTTTAGGGTTTATGGTTTAGGTTGTAGGTTTTATGGTTTAGGGTTTAGGGTTTAGGGTTATAGGGTTTAGGGTTTAGTTTTAGGGTTTTAGATTTAGGGTTTAGGGTTTTATTTATGTTTAGGGTTTAGGGTTTTTAAGGTTTAGGGTTTAGGATTTAGGGTTTAGTGTTTAGGTTTTATGTTTTAGGTTTAGGGTTCTGGTTTATGGTTTATGGTTTAGGTTTTAGGCTTAGTGTTATGGTATAAGGTTTAGCATTAGGGTTATTTTTATTTTTTTTATTTTTTTATTTTTAGGGTTGAGGGCTTAAGGTTTAGCATTTAGGTTTTAGGTTTAGGGTTTAGGTTTTAGTTTAGGCTTTATGGTTTTTAGTTTTTTTTAACAGAGAACCAATTCAAATTCAACATTTTATCTTTTCAACTTCATCAACCAATTAACACACCAAGTTCTCTAAGACACAAGCGACGACATAGATATAAAATGAGCACGCATAGAGCAAATCAAAAATCCTAGATAAGTAGAACCGTCTCTATTGTAAAGACATTCCATAGTAGTAGATCGGTTTAGCCATCTTCAGTATCTCCAGATCCCATCAAAACCACCACAGCCTCTCGAGTAGCGGGATCCAACATCAAATCCCCAATCTCTCCCTTCGCCACCACCACGGTTGTAACCACCGACGCTCCTCCTATCTATATAACAACCATTGCTCTGACCACCACCTCCATATCCACGAGCACCTCCAGATCCCCCACCACTACTGCAATAAATGTCACCTCCGTCTTCACCTCCACTGTCAAATCTAGACTGAGCCTAGTTGATGGTGATGTTCCTGATGTCAAGGTTCTACCCATTCTTAAGGTTTTGGTTTTAGTTTAGGTTTATTTGGTTTTATGGTTTAGGTTTATTTTATAATTTATTTAGTTGCTTTAGGTTTAGGTTTAGGGTTTGGGGTTTACGGTTTGAGGTTTAGGGTTTAGGATTAGGATTTATTGTATAGGGTTTGGGTTTAGGGTCTAGGGATTAGGGTTTAGGGTTTAGGGTTTTTTGGGGTGTAGGGTTTAGAGTTGTAGGTTTAGGATTTAGGGTTTAAGGTTTAGGGTGTAGGGTTTAGGATTTAGGGTTTAAGGTTAGGGTTTAGGGTTTATGATTTAGGGTTTACAATTTTTTCTTTAATAAAGTAAACTGATAGGTTTAGGTTTATTTAGTATATTTAGTTTATTTTTTATTTATTTTAGTTTACTTTAGTTTTTTTCTTATTTAGGTTTATTTTTTATTTTTATTTAGTTTAAATTATTTATTTTAGGTTTATTTATTTAAGTTTATTTTTTTAGGTTGAGGTTTAGGTTTCAGTTTATTTTTTAGTCAAATTTTATTTTATTTTAATTTTAGGTTTAGGTTTATTATTTATTTTAGGTTTAAGTTTAGGTTTTTTTTTTTTTAGGTTTAGGTTTTACGTTTTTATTTTAGGTTTATTTTTAGGTTTTATTATTTAGTTTAGGTTTAGGTTTATTTTTAGTTTATTTTAATTTATTTAGTTTAGGTTTTGGTTTAGGTTTAGTTTATTTTAGGTTTAGGTTTAGGTTTTATTTATTTTAGTTTAGTTTATTTTAGTTTAGGTCTAGGTTTATTTTATTTTGTTTATTTTATTTTTATTTTATGTTTATGTTTTTTTTTAGTTTAGGTTTTATTTTTTATTTATTTTTATGTTTTACTTTTAGGTTTAGGTTTTTATTTAGTTTATTTTATTTTAGGTTTATTTATTTTATTTTAAGTTTAGTTTTATTTTATTTAGGTTTTATTCAGGTTTATCTTATTTTCTAGGTTAGTTTATGTTTTTATTTATTTTAAGTTTTTTTTTTTAGGTTTAGGTTGAGGTTTTTATTTTATTTTATTTAGGTTTAGGTTTCTTTATTTATTTCATTTTTATGTTTTATTTAGTTTAGGTTTAGGTTTTTAGGTTTTTAAGGTTTATGTTTGATGATTTAGGGTTTAAGGTTTAGGGTTTTAGGGTTTAGCGTTTAGGGTTATGGTTTAGGTTTCATGGTTTAGGGTTTAGCATTTAGGCTTTAGGTTTTAGGGTTTTTAGTGTTTATGGTTTAAGGTTTAGGGTTTAGTGTTTAGGTGCTTTATGTTTAGTTAGTTTTAGGTTTAGGTTTACAATTTAGGTTAGATTTAGAGTTTAGTTTATGGTTTTAGGTTTAGGGTTTAGTGTTTAGGGTTTAGGGTTTAGGGTTTAGGATTAGGTTTAGATTTAGGTTTAAAAGGGTAGGGTTTGATTTAGGTTTAAGAGATTTAGGTTTAAATTAGTTTAGTTTAGGGTTTAGGGTTTGTTTTAGGGTTTAAGGTTAAGGATTTAGGGTTTAGGATTTAGTTTTATAAATTAAGTAATCTGGTAGGTTTAAGTTTATTTAGTTTAAATTTTATTTTTATTTAGTTTAATTTATTTATTTTAAGTTTATTTATTTTAGTTTAGGTATTTTATTTAAGTTTATTTTTTAGTTTAGGTTTATTTTTATTTTATTTTTTAAGTTTAGCTTTTTTTTAAAGTTTTTAGGTTTTTATTTTATTTTTTTAGGTTTATGTTTTAGGTTTTCATTTTAGATTTGTTTTTAGGTTTTATTTCTAAATTTAGGTTTAAGTTTATTTTTTTGTTAATTTTATTTTATTTAGTTTAGGGTTTAGCTTTAGTTTATTTTAGGATTAGATTTAGGTTTTATTTATTTTAGTTTAGTTTATTTTAGTTGAGGTTCAGGTTTATTTGATTTTGTTTATTTTAGTTTTAGGATTTTTTTTTTGTTTAGGGAAAGGAGGCTTGTTCTAAAAAAATGGGCAACCAAAATTTGTGAGCTAAACTTTAAAGAAGGGTTATAATCACAAAAAAAGGGCTACCAACCAATATAAGAAGAAAATCATCCAAGCCATCATTGCTAATAAACCTTACAGTGCAGAAGCAGCAATGCCCAAGAATAATTTACCATCAAAAGGGAAAAATAAGAAACAAACCAACAACCAACCAAAGACCAGAGGTGATAAACCAACGAACACCAATATGAGAATAGAAGAGGAGTTGAAGAAAATCACCCCAACCCCAACAAAAAGCCAGGACCATAACCAAGTAAGCGACAAAAAAAAAAGCCATGAACCAAACAGCCACCAATAGTAGAACAAAAAGCAGCCAGCCTAAAGAAATGAAGGAAGAGGGAATGCCAACAGCACAACTAGAAAAAAAAAGCCCAAAAAACTCAATGAGAGTAACCACAAAACCAGCAAGGAAACATATAGAACATAAAAGGGAACACAACAATAAGAAGGAAGCAAACCAAAAGGAGTGAAACAAAAATAAAGGGATAGAAGAAGAAAAACCCAAGGGAAGGAAGCAACAACAAGAATAGAATACCACACCAGTGATGCACCAACAAAGAAATCAAGAGATGCCACCAATAGAGAATGAGAAAAAGAAACTAAGTAAATCTAACAGAAGGCAAACCATCTCTATCTAAGTTAGAAAGGCCTCTTAATTGCTTAAGAATAATATCATTGATAAACATTGTAAAATCATAGAGAGCTCCTAATCCTAAATCAAACACAAGGATTGCCTTCCCTCAAAATATGAGTCATTTTAAATGAAAGTTTAGAAATAATGGGTTACATATTCATAATTAAATAGAAAAGCTTAGCATTACCCTTGTAATTAGAATTGATCACAATAACAACCATCTCAGCATCAGATTCCAACCAAATAGCAAGAAAATTTCTATCCAAACAAAGCTTAAGAGCATGATAAACAACCATCAATTCATCCATAATAACAGAAGTAGTAGAGAGAAGAGTGGAAAAAGCCAAGATAATATTCCCAAGACTATTTCAAAAAATACCACCACAACCTGACTTGTTAAGTACAATAGTGCCATCAGTATTAATTTTAATACAACAATTAAGAGGCTTAATCCAGTAAATGATTTTATAAGTAGGAGGCGAGTCACAAAAAAGAAACTTGATACCCAACTTAGAGGCAACAAACTTGCAACCTCTATAATTAGTACCACTAAGAAAAGTAGCCTTATGTAAAGAAAAAATCTTATCTTTAGTCTTCACAATAATCCTCTTATGATTCATAGGCACATTACGATGTTTAACATCAATTATGTTAAGCCAAATAAACCAAATCAAAGTAAAATCTACCATAATTTTGATATGCCTTTGATAGTATTTAGAAAATAAGAGTTAAGAAGTTCCATTAAAGAAAGCTTACCATTAAAACAACTTAAATTAAATAACTCCTCATACTAACCCCAAACTTTAGAGGCAATGGCACCATTAACAAAAACATGACTAACATTCTCAATATGAAAGCTACACATGCATTTAGAAAGAAGATAAAGGCCTTTGTCCAAAAGTAAAGAATCAACAGCAATAAAACCCCATAAAATCCTCCAAATAAGAATCAAATAAGAGGTAGGAATAATATTATTCCAAATTTTAAGAAAGATAAGAGAAGAGGGGTTATTAACTCAAATATGTTGCCAAATATCTTTAAGGGAAAAATCACCATTACTAGAAATGCTATAAAGAACTTGATCCGGAATAGTTCCATCAATAATAATATTGGTGATATTATTACAAATGGATTTAGGAATCAAATCATTTAAGAGAGACTGATTCTAATCACCATTTAAAAAAATAAGAGATTAACTTTTAAAGAAGAAGTTAAATAAGTATTAAACATAGAATCAATAGAAGAAACCCCCATCTAGTTATGTTGCCAAAAAAAAAGGAAAAACCACTATCGATACCCAAGAAAATCAGAGGTTCTGCAAGTCATTTAACATCAGAAAGGCGTTTCTAAGCAATAGAATCACCATGTTTATAGTTACAAATTAAGGGATGCTTACCTTCGTAATATTTAAAATTCATAAAATTAGCCCAAAAACTAACATTCTTCTAAAACTTCCACCATAGTTTATAGGTAAAAACATTAGTGGAATTCATCAAGTACCTACAACCAATACCACCTTCAAATAAAGTACCACACATGCTAGACCAAGAAGCCCAATGAAGCCTTTGGCGAATGCCTAGAACCCCAATAAACTTATAAAATTTATTAAAAATTCATTCAATCCAAATAATAACAAGGGAAGTAGGAAAAATATTAAGCAACAAAAACAAAGGAAGAGAGTAAAGAATAATTTTACTAACAATTAATCTACCACAAAAAGATATAAAAAATTAACTTCAAGGGTAGAAACTTTATTATGAATATTTTGGATAGCCTCATCAAAGAGATGAGATCTCTTAGGAGAACAATATAAAGGAGAGCCTAAATATTTGATAGGAAGACATTGAAGAGAAAAACCAATAATATCTTTTATTTTTTTTATTCTATCAGGAAATATAGAAATAGAAGAGATAAACTAGCAAGGTTTAGGGTTTAGGGTTTAAAGTTTTTTTTAAAAAAATTAGATAAACTAGTAGGTATACGTTTATTTAGCTTATTTTATATTTTTATTTAGTTTATTTTTTATTTTCATTTAGTTTAGTTTGTTCATTTTATGTTTATTTATTTTAGTTTAGGTTTTTTATTTTAGTTTAATTTTAGTTTAAGTTTAGGTTTAGGTTTATTTTTTTATTTTAGTTTTATTTTTATTTTATTTTTAAGGTTACGTTTTATTTTTTATATTTAGGATTAGGTTTAGGTTTTTATTTTGTTTTTTTAGGGTTAGGTTTTAGGTTTTTATTTTAAGTTTTTTTTAGGTTTTATTTTTTAGTTTAAGTTTAGGTTTATTTTTAGTTTATTTTATTTTATTTAGTTTAGGTTTATGTTTAGGTTTAGGTTTATGTTTCAAGTTTATTTATTTTAGTTTATTTTTTTAGTTTAGGTTTAGGTTTTATTTTTTATTTATTTTTATGTTTTCCTTTTAGGTTTATTTTTTAGGTTTAGGTTTCTATTTAGTTATTATTTCATTTTATTTTAGGTTTATTAATTTATATTTTACGTTTAGTTTTTATTTAATTTAGTTTTTTATTCTTAGGTTTATTTTATTTTTTTGTTTAGTTTAGGTTTTTATTTATTTTAATTTAGTTTTTTTTATATTTTATTTTTAGGTTTAGGTTTAGGTTTTAATTTAGGTCTTTATTTATTTTATTTATTTATTTTATTTAGGTTTACATTTTTTATTTATTTAATTTTTAGATTTAGGTTTAGGTTTTAGTTTAGATTTTTAATTACTTTATTTTATTATTTAATTTAGGTTTATGTTTTATTTTTCTTAGGTTTAGGTTTTTAGGTTTTTTTTGTTTTTAGGGTTTAGGGTTTAGCATTTAGGGTTTAATGTTTAGGGTTTAGGGTTTAGGGTTTAGGCTTTAGAGTTTTAGGGTTTAGAGTTTTAGGGTTTAGGGTTTAGTGTTAGGGTTTAGGTTTTAGGGTTTAGGGTTTAGTGTTTAGGCTTTAGGGTTTAGGGTTTTTAGTGTTTAGGGTTTAGGGTTCGCTTAGGGTTTAAGGTTAGTTTAGGATTTAGGGTTTAGGATTTAGGGTTTAGGATTTTTATGGTTTAGGATTTAGGGTTTAGGGTTTAGGGTTTAGGGTTAGTTTTAGGGTTTAGTGTTTAGGGTTTAGGGTTTAAGATTTACACTTTAGGGTTTAAGGCTTTTTTTTTAAAGAACTAAGTAAACGGTAGGTTTAAGTTTATTTAGTTTATTATTTATTTATTTTAGTTTATTTTATTTTATATTTTTATTTAGGTTTATTTTTTTTAATTTTGTTTATTTTATTTATTTATTTTAGTTTATTTTTTAGGTTCAGGTTTACGTTTATGTTTATTTTTAGTTTATTTTTTTTATTTTTAGGTTTATGGTTTACTTTTTATTTTTAGGTTTATGATTATGTTTTTATTTTATTTTTTAGGTTTAGTTTTAAGGTTTTTATTTTAGGTTTACTTTTTGGTTTTATTTTTTAGTTTAAGTTTAGTTTTATTTTTAGTTTGTTGTATTTTATTTAGTTTAGGGCTTAGGTTTAGTTTATTTTTGGTTTAGGTATAGGTTTTATTTATTTTAGTTTAGTTTATTTTAGTTTAGGTTTATTTTATTTTTTTTATTTTAGGATTAGCTTTTTTTAGTTTAGGGTTTAGGTTTTATTTTTTTATTTATTTTTAGTTTTTATTTTCTGGTTTATTTTTTAGGTTTACGTTTTTATTTAGTTTTTATTTTATTTTATATTAGGCTTATTTTATTTTTATTTTACTTTTGGGTTTTATTTTAATTAGGTTTTTTATTTTTAGGTTTATTTATTTTTTTAGTTATGTTTTGTTTTATTTTGTTTTATTTTAGTTTAGTTTTTTTCATATTTTATTTTTAGGTTTAGGTTTTAGTTTAGGTTTTTATTTTACATTTTTAGGTTTAGGTTTAGGTTCATTTTATTTTTAGGTTTAGGGTTTAGGTTTTATTTTTTATTTATTTATAGGTTCAAGTTTTAATTTTCTTTTATTTTAGGTTTATTTTATTTTTATTTTATGTTTAGGTTTTACTTTATTTAAGTTTTATATTTCTTAGGTTTATTTTAAGTTTTATTTATTTTCTTTTAGTTTATTTTTATTTTTCATTTTATTTTATTTTTGGGTTTAAGTTTATGTTTAGGTATAGATTTAGGTTTTAGTTTATGTTTTTATTATATTTTGTTTATTTTATATATTTTATTTTAGTTTTATTTATTTAGGTTTTAAGGTTTTTAAGATTCAGGGTTTACGGTTAGGGTTTAAGGTTAAGGGTTTGTGGTTTAGGCTTTAGGGTTTGGGTTGTAGGTTATAGGGTTTAGGGTTTAGAGTTTAGGGTTTAGGGTTTAGGATCTTATTGTTTAGGGTTTAAGATTTAGTGTTTAGGGTTTAAGATTATAGGGTTTAGGGTTTAGGGTTTAGGGTTTAGGGTTAGTTTTAGAGTTTAGGGTTTTTTTTATTTTTTTATTTTTTTAATAATTAATTTTTTAAAAATTAAGTAAACTCATAGGTTTATGTTTATTTAGTTTATTTTTTATTTTTTTACTTTATTTAATTTAGGTTTATTTTTATTTTTATTTAATTTAGTTTATTTATTTTAGGTTTATTTAATTTAGTTTAGGTTTTTTATTTTACTTTAGTTTATTTTCAGTTTATTTTTTTTATTTTTTAGGTGTAGATTTTATTTTTTTATTTTTAGGTTTAGGTTTATGTTCATATTTTATTTTTTTAGGTTTAGGTTTTAAGTTTTTATTTTTGGTTTATTTTTAGGTTTTGTTTTTTTAGTTTTGATTTAGGTTTATTTTTAGTTTATTTTATTTTATTTAGTTTAGGTTTATGTTTAGTTTATTTTAGGATTAGGTTAAAGTTTTATTTATTTTAGTTTAGGTTTAGGTTTATTTTATTTTTATTTTAGGTTTAGTTTTTTTTAGTTTAGGGTCTTTTATTTTAAGTTTTATATTTTAGGTTTACATTTTTATTTAGTTTTTATTTTACGTTTATTTTATTTTTATTGTATGCTTAGTTTTTATTTTATTTAGGTTTTTTATTCTAAGGGTTTTTTTTCTAGTTTAGATTAGGTTTTTATTAATTATATTTTAATTTATTTTTATTAGTTTATTTTATTTTATTTTTAGGTTTAGGTTTAAGTTTTAGTTTAGGTTTTTATTTTGTTTTATTATTCTATTTTATCTAAGTTTAGGTTTTTTTATATTTATTTTATTGTTTAAGTGTTACTTAGTTTAGGTTTAAGTTCTTAGGTTTTTAAGGTTTAGGGTTTAGGGTTTAGGGTTTAGGGTATAAGGTTTAGGGTTTAGGGTTAGGGTTAGGGTTTAGGGTGTTGGGTTTAGTCTTTAGGATTTAGGGTTTAGGGTTTAGTATTTAGGATTTAGGGTTTAGGGTTTGAGGGTTTAGGGTTTAGGGTTAGCTTAGGGTTTAGGGTTTAGTTTGGTTTAGTTTAGGGATTAGGGTTTAAGTTTAGTTTAGTTTTAGGGTTTAGGGTTTAAGTTTAGTTAATCTTAGGTTTAATTAGGTTTAAGTTTTAGTTATAGTTTAGGGTTTAGGGTTTAGGAGTTTGATTTAGGGTTTAGGTTTAGGGTTTTATGTTTAAGGTTAGGTTTAGTGTTAGTTTAGGGTTTAGTGTTTAATTTAGATTTAATTTAGGGTTTTGATTAGTGTAGGTTATGGTTTTAGGGTTTAAGTTTAGGGTTAGCTTAGGGTTTGAGGTTAGTTTAGGATTTAGGGTTTAGGCTTTAGGGTGTAGGGTTTTTAGTGTTTAGGATTTAGGATTTAGGGTTAGTTTATGGTTTAAGGTTTAGTGTTTAAGGATTAGGGTTTAGGGAATATGGTTTAGGATATAGTGTTTTGGGTTTAGGGTTTATGGGGTTTTTTTTTAGGAAATTTGGGAAATTTTAATGCCACAAAGAAAAGGTACAAAGTCCTTAGAAGGGGCAAATCTAAGCTTATTCTCAAAGAGCTACAAAAGTCCTAAGGAGATAAGCCCCCAAGCTAATAGAATAGATAAAGAAAGGAAGCTAATAAAAAAAGAAATTGAGAACCACAAAAAATAATCTTTGAAATCAGTAGTGAACTTCCTCTGCTCCTTATGAAACCAAATCAATCCAGCAGCAAAAGTCTCCCAACTTGTACCAGAGATCTGCAACAAGCTTGAAAAGGGATTAGTATAGATAATTAAATAGTTAATTAATCATAAAATATAAGAGCAAATAGAAGTAAAAAGATGAAGAAAATGCTCAGGCTCAGTAATAGTCATCTTAAGGAGCAGCACCATATGTAAGCATCTAGATTGATAGTGAAGGGTTACAAATACATATAAAACTACCAGCCAAAAGGAGTGGTAAGCATCATGGCCATCATTGCCAGCATACATCTTGTAGTACCTTATCCAATGACGATCATTGCACAAACCTGCATAAAACTTCAAACAACAGATGTAGCCATAAAGAAACCCAGCAGTCAGATATATTAAACTCAGTAAAGCAGATAACGAGGTAACCCATCAGGAAAGGCTTAGACCATAGGGAGCACAATCAAAGCCAACACCAAGAATTTCTAACACAATTGCTAGGAGCAAACCTCACAATAAGAGAAATAGGACTAAATAGAGACCAAACAAAGGAAAAAGGAGGACCATAATTGGTAAGGTCCTTCATTAAAAAAACATGCCAAGATCCATAAACGAGAATAATATCCAGCTTAATTGTAAGACTAACATCAAGGATGATAGGAAGCAAGGCAACCAACAAATCAAGAAAGGGTAGAGGTTCAACCACAATCCAAAAATAAAAATCCCAGTAGGTAGACATTAGAAGAGAAGAATGGAAAAGTAAACAGCCGGATCCATACATAGACTTGACAAGATCAAAAAAATTATAACAAAGTAAATACTCTTTAAACTCAACCAGCCAGCTAGAGCACCCAATCTAAGCAACCAGCAAGGTCCACCCAAGAGCTAAGATAAGGATTCAAATGATTAGACTTATAACCATCAGGATGAAAGACAAAAAGAGTCATCCATTTAGAAATATTGAAAAAATCCCAAGAAAAAGCCATAGACAGCAGCCACCAATCCCAATCCAAAGACATGAGAATCTAGTTAAAACAACTAGATACAACAACTAAAAATAGAAAAGGTAAAAACCCTGTATGGTCAGAAATAATCCAACAGCCAGAGATAGCCGCAAACAAGAATCCCAATAGGACAACATCACACAAATCCAAAAAACATCCAACCAGTAGTTAGCCACCTTCCAGTTCAGAATGCTAATTAAAAATATAACATTGGTATTACAGGAGGCACACCAAATAATTAGACAATATAGCAAACCTGAAATAGCCAACCTTATGGTCTTTCAGAGTAGTACTAAAAAAAGGATAGACAATCGAGGAAAATAGCTCTCCAAGCTATAACCAAAGAACAGAGAGCCCTTAGGTCACATAACTCCTCTATGCTGCAGGAGCAAAAACCACAACAACACAGCTGTAAACAGCCACCTTCTGATGAGCAAACCCCAACCAAGAGGGCCACACCCTAAATAGCACGAGTAAAATCCTTAAGGATAGGAACAAGTGGGAAGGATGAGATCCAAGAGAGAAAGGAAAACCAAAAACAACTGGAAAAACCATCCTAGTCAGCAAACAACAAGGAGATAGAACATCTAACCATAGCAACAAGGTCACAAAAATAGCATGAGCAACAACCAGAAAGAAAGAAAACCCACAGCCATGCAACAATAGCAGACAACCAACTAGAAAATACAGAGCAAAAAAAGAAGGCTATAGAGAGATCCAACCAAGAAAGAGAACTACACCAATCAGAAAAAAAAGTAAGACCAAACAGCCTCCATCTGTAGAAAACACCTCTACCAGGATGGAAGAGAAAGAAAACTAGAAAATAAAAAATACAAAAATAATCCAAAGAATGGAAGGATAGCCCCAACCCATCCAAAGAATGGGAACAAACCAAATAAGAAAATAAAAGTAGGTTTAGGAGAAGAAATAAATAAAGACCAATCTGGGATAAGAGAAAACCAGAAATATTCAAAACCAAAAACAAGGGGAAAGCCAAATCCCCATAGGAGGAGAAAATATTAAAAGCTTCTAACATAAGGCAAACCAGTTTTATCTAGATTCACAAGACTCTTTAAATGGAAAGGGATGTCATCATTAGAAAACATTTGCATAGAAGAAGACTTGGCTCCCAAATTGGCAAGAAAGTCAACACAAGTATTGGTTTCCCTATAAATATGAGAAATGTGAAAATCTAGGTTAGCAAGAGGCCTCATAGTATGCTTAAGTAAATAAAACACTTCAGCATTACCATGAGCATCGAAATTCATTAAATCTAGAAGAAGGAGAGCATCAACTTCAAACCAGATCTTATGAAAACCTTATCGTAAACAAATAGAAATTTTATGATGAAAACCATTTAGCTTGGCAAATAACACAGAACAAGGCTATAAAGGCATCAAAAGAAAAGATAACCTTGCCACTATGATCTCTCAAAATCCCACCACAGCCATAATAGCCATTAGAAACTGAGGCATCATTGTTAACCTTAATGTAGTGATAATTAGGTTTAATCCAATATATAATTTTCTGGGTAGGAGAGACATTACAGGAGGGAAGGTTAACCCCAAAATTGAAGGCCATAGACTTGCACCCTTTAAAACTAGAGTAAGTAAGAAGATTAGCTTTGAAAGAGACATAATTTTATATTTGGCTCTAGCAATAATACGATGATAGTTTATAGGAATATTACATTGCTTAGCATCATTTTTCTCCATCCAAATATTCCAAAGAATAGTAGTATCTAAAAAAATTTTAACATGACCCTTAGAAGTATGAGAGAAACAAGCTTCAAGAAGTTGCATAATAGAAAATGAACCATTAAAATGGAAAGTATTAAAAATATTATCATACTATTTCCACACTTTAGCAGCAATAGGGCCATTCATAAAAACATGATCCACTATTTCAATGTGATAGCAATAATAGCATTTAGAGGGGAGATGGAAGCATTTATTTTCAAAAGAGTAGCATCCCCAGAGATATAATGCTTCAGAATTTTCCAAGTTAAAATCAAGAATGAAGTAGGGGCACAAATATTCCAGATTTTAGTAAAAACCAAGGACTCTTGATATTTAAATCTGATGAAGTGCCAAACATCCTTAAAAACAAAATCTCCAGAAGAAGAATTTTTAAAGTGAATTTGGTCAGGTTCATTAGTGAAAGGACAAATTTTTAGGATTTTGTCAACTATCACATTAAGGACAAGGATATTTAATTGAGCCACATCCTAGTTATTGTGAGTAATTAACTGATTAATCTTAAGCATCATAGTGTAATGAGTATTAAGCAAAGAATCAATAAAGCCTTGCCCCATCCAATTGTCTTACCAAAAGGAAGAGGAACCAAAATTGACACCCCAAGAAATTAGGTTCTCAACATTCTATTTGATACTACAAAGTCTTCTCCACATAAGAGAATCCCCAGATTAGAAGGCACAAATGAGGGGATGTTTGCCTTGACAATATTTAGCTTGCATAAACTCAAATTTGTAACTATGGTTATTTCTAGAATCCTCTAATGTTTTCCACCCTAAGCCACCTTCATTATTAGGACCACAATGGTTGTGTCAACTAGCCCAATATAATATTTTGGTAGAAGAGCTAGATCCCTAAAAAAATTTATTAAAAAGTCTATTGATCCTTTTAATAATAGAACGGGTAGGAACAATAGTAGATAAGAGATACAGAGGTAGAGAGCAAACGGTAGTTTTGATTAGAGTAAGTCTAGCACCAAAGTAAAGTAAATTAAACTCCTAATAGGAGATTTTTTTATTTATTTTCTGAACTACTTCATCAAAAAAGAAGATCTTTTCATTCCTCCTTATAAAGGAGTACCGAAATACTTGATAGGGAGAATTTGATGTGAAAAACCCATAATATTTTTTATAACATTGATCTTAGGTGAGGAAATAGCAGAGTTAGTAATAAAATAACTTCTATCAGGATTAATATTCAAGCCACTCTCCCGACCAAAAAAAGTTAAGAAATTACAAAACTTTTTAATATAAAGAGTATAGCTATTGCAAAATATAATGAAATCATCAGTAAAACTGAGGTGAGAAATGGGAAACCCACCCCCTAGTCAGTAGTACATGTTAGCATTTTACTAAACACCTACTTAATACATCTAGAAAGATATTCCATAATAGAGAAAAGGGTAGGAGAGAGAGGGTCCCCTTGCCTTAGCCCATGAGAAGAAGAGAAGAAACCATGAACTTCACCATTGAGGAGCAAAGAAAACCAAGAATTCTCAATCCCATTCTTAATTAAAGCAATAAATTGATTAGAGAATCTGAATGAAGCCAAGATTTTATATAATAAAACCCAACCAATATTATCATAAGCTTTGGAAATGTCAAGCTTAAAAAGCAGGTTTTCATTGCGAACTTTGGCATTCAAATCATGGATCATTTCTTGGGATAAAAAAATATTATCTGAATTGGATCGCTATTTAACAAATCTGGTTTGATAGGGAGAGATAATTTTAAGAAGCAAGATACTCAACCTTTTAGCCAACATCTTAAAAATAAGTTTGTTAAAAAAAAAGCAAAGGCTAATTGGCCTAAAATCACTCCAAATTTTAGTATTGTCCTTTTTAGGAATTAAAATAATGGAGGTGCTACCAAAATATTTTGGGAGAGTACTACCCTTAAAGAAATCAAGAACAACTTTAACCAAGTCCTCTTTAATGGTAATCCAACATGTTTGGAAATAGTGGGTAATAAAACCATCGTACCACGATCAGATTCATACTTTGCAAAGTGTCAGCAATTTCATGCTCATAAGGCAAGGAAGAAAGAATCTTGTTTTCATCATTAGAAATGAGATTAGAGATAACTTCAGGTGAAGAAATCTCATCATAAGCAACAATTTTATTAAGAATCTTTGTATAAAAAGAAATAACAGGATCAGTAAGCTCCTTTTTATCTGAACACCAAACACCATCATTAGTTTTAATTTTATGAATGTGATTCAGTGCCTTTTTCTTTCTAACCATGGCATGAAAATATTTAGTATTATGATCACTATCATAGATCCATTTCATAGAAGCTTTTTTTCTGCCAATAAGTCTCTTCCATGTCTTGATAACACATTAACCTATTTTTAGCTTTAGCCAACAAATGAATTTTAGAAGGGTCATTAACAACAGCATCTTCCAAAACTATAACCACATTCTCCATTTCTTTGAAATTGACAAAAAGGTTCTTGAAATAATGTTTATTCCACAAATTAAGGCATTGTTTAAGTCTTTTAATTTGAACCACAATCTCCTCATCCCAAAAATAGAATCATCGATGGAGAGGTTCACCCCAAGCAACAACATCCAAAAAATCTATCATCCATGAGCCACATATTTTGAAAGCCAAAAAGGATAGTAGAGGAGGGTTTAGTAACATTTAAGTTCACTGTGATAAGCAAGGGAAAATGATCCAAAAGGGTTTTGCTTAAGTTCTCCACGTAAGTACTAGAAAGTTAATCATAAATGGTTAAAAGAACCCGATCTAACTTTTGTCGAGTCTATAATTATTCCAAGTACATGATAACAATCAAGGATCATGTTATTAAAATCTTCCATTGAAAATAAGTTCAAAGCATTACCACCAACCCGTTCAGCGGAAGAAGAGATAGTGTTAAAATCCCCACCCACAAACTAAGGAGCATCAACAGAAGAAGAGAAACTAATAAGATCTTCCAAAAGAAGCCGTCTACCATTTCTATTACAAGAAGCATAAATAAATGAACCAAAACAACACCAATTATCAAAGTAATTTTAACATTCATAACTTGGAATAAATCATCCAAAACCTATAGAACAAAAGGACTATTCCAAAAAATCCAAATTGAATTGCTTGAATTAGCAAAACAATTACCAAAACCAATCATTCTAGTAATAGAAGGAATGTTATATGGAAGAATAAAGGGTTCCAAGATATCCTAAAAGGAAATGTTATGAGAACAAACTAAATTTCTAATTCTATTTCTAACAAAGAGGGTTACAATCCCTCTCGCATTCCAAATTAAGAAAGAAACCATTTATTTTTGGGCAGAAGAGCCAAATATAGTAACTCTGGAAAAGTTAGGAAATTTAGTCTTAGGAGTTCTATTATTATTTCTAAAAAATGTTTGAAATTTATTTGTCAAATCCACAGCATCACCATCAGATAGGGATTGTTCATGGATATGCTTGAAATAAGGTTGCACATTAAAACCATCATTGTAGGCCACTTCACCTTCTTCCACATCATTATTATGTTGCAAAATTAGATTAGAAATTAGTTCAACATTAGATGAAAAAGCAGGAGAAGAATTAGAATTATTTAAAGCACAAATGCCCAAGTCAAGATTAGAAACTTTATCCTAAGTTTGCTCACCCATCGATCCCTCATGAAGGATCACATTTTCTTCAATTATAGGCGAAATAGAAGTAGGAATAGAATCATTTGAGATAGAATCATCATCCATAACTTTATCCTTTGGAAATTTTTTAGTTATATCCAACTATACTAGAATCTGAGCAACAAATTACCTGGTGTTAGAAGCAGTCGCCTGATCAACTTGAAGAGGATGACTGAACAACACACCCACAATAAAAAAAACTCATGATTAATGAAAAGAACATGCAAATTAGGAAAGAGAGATCCAAACTAGAATAATAGGAAATTCCTCCTTAACATCAAAAGGAGGCATCCATTTAAACAATTGCATCTAATAATTGAAACCAAAATATGAGAATCAAAAGAAAACTCGAGAATAATATAAATCATTTGAAAGATGAATCAAGAAATGGCAAGAATCAATCAATTTGATAGAAAAAAATACTGGAGAGCTTCAAGCTATGAAAAAACAAATGAATATCCTCCAAAGTAGGATGACACAAAGCGAATTTACCCAGCAACATGAATTCAAAGGGTTTCGCAAGCCTTTACACAATCAAATTAGAACACATTATCGTGGGTACACCTCGAAAGAAGGTAGTGATAATTTTGAGAGACTCACCAATGCAATTGGCCTTACAAGCAAGAACATCCTTGAAGGATTTTAAAGCTAGTGAAGGGGTTAATCTGGAGACCCCCAAGGAGTTAGAAACTTTCATAGGAGCAGCAAAAATCTCTGGATTACCCTATGAGGAAGTAGAGAACACAACCATGATCAACAACAGCACATGATAGAAGAAGCAAAAAACCAAGCTAAGCCATCAAAATGGAAAACCAGCTAAAATGTCCACAGGAAAAGTCACAAAGGAGATGCCTCCATAGGGGAAATGAAATTCACCAGAGCACCCAAAAAATGGATGAGAGCAAAGATGGGTTTAAGGTTTAGGGTTTAGGGTTTAGAATTTATGGTTTAAGGTGTCAATTTAAGATTTTGGGTTTAATGTTTATGGTTTAGGGCTTAGGGTTTATGGTTAGTTTATAGTTTAGGGTTTTGGGTTTAGGGTTAGCTTAAGTTTTAGGGTTTGTTTATGGTTTAGGGTTTTTAGGGTTTAGAATTTAGGGTTTAGGGTTAGTTTAGGATTTAAGATTTAGGCTTTAAGGTTTAGCATTGATTAGGGTTAGTAGAGGGTTAGGGTGAGTTTAGATTTAGTTTAGGCTTAGGCTTTTTTAGGTTTAAGATTTAGGGTTTAGGATTTGATTAGGTAGGGTTGGGTTGGGATTTAGGGTTTAGGGTTTAGGGTTTAGGGTTTAGGGCTTAGGATTTGGTGTTTTTATAAAAATTAAGTGAACTTAGGTTTATTTAGTTTATTTTTTATTTATTTTAATTTATTTTATTTTTTATTTTCTATTTAGGTTCATTTTTATTTTAGTTTATGTTTTTGGTGTAGGTTTATGTTTATGTTAATTTTTTAGGTCAATTTTAATTTAATTTAATTTTTTAGGTTTAGGTTTAGGTTTTTATTTTATTTTTTTATGTTTAGGTTTTAGGTTTTCATTTTAGGTTTATTTTTAGGTTTTATTTTTTAGTTTAAGTTTAGGTTTATTTTTTATTTAATTTATTTTATTTAGTTTATGGTTTAGGTTTAGTTTATTTAAGGTTTATGTTTAGGTTTTATTTATTTTTATTTTAGTTGAATTTTATTTTATTTTATTTATTTTTTTATTTTAGGTTTAGGTTTTTTTAAGTTTAGGGTTTTTTTTTATTTTAAGGTTTATTATTTGTGTTTAATTATTTTATTTCATTTTAGGTTTATTTTATTTTACACAATTAGTTTTTATTTTATTTTATTTTTTTATTCTTAGATTTATTTTATTTTTTTAGTTTAGTTTAGGTTTTATTTATTTTATTATTTATTCTCACTAATTTATTTTATTTTATTTATGTTTAGGTTTAAGTTTTAGTAGTTAATTTTATTTTGTTATTTTATTTTATCCAGATTTAGGTTTTTAATTTATTATTTTTAGTGTTATTTAGATTAGTTAGATTTTAAGTTTTGGGTTTAGAGTTATTTTGGTGAGCCTGTGGTAGTGACATGATATACTAGGCTCAGTAGGGTTGGTGCCCAGGTTTAGGGTCAAGATCTGGCCAGTGTTTGGGTTGGGCCTGTGGTTATCCAGGGTTTGTGGGGTTTGTGGCCAGGTTGATTGTGGCTCAGGCCTTGATAGTGGTTGTTTGTGGCCTGTGGTTCTCAGGGTCAGTTTTAGGGCTCAGGTTTAGTGTTTAGCCTCAGCCTGGGCCCAGGGTTTGTGGTTTAGGCCCAGAGCT
This sequence comes from Cymbidium sinense, assembly GCA_021442155.1. NCBI lineage: Eukaryota > Viridiplantae > Streptophyta > Magnoliopsida > Asparagales > Orchidaceae > Cymbidium > Cymbidium sinense. The sequence continues at coordinate 337,709,909 of CM038214.1, read as the reverse complement.
CAGGCTCAGAGATCAGTTTCAGGTCAAGTTTGGTTTTAGTGGCCCAGGGCCTGGGTTTGTGGCCCAAGATCAGGTCTGAGGCCCAGGTAACAGGCCCAGCCTAGCCCAGTGGCTTGGGGCCCAGCCTGGGCCCAGGTCAGGGCCCAGGCCCAGGTCAACACTCAGGCCCTGATCTTTCAGGTCAGGATCTAACGTCAGTGGAGTCAGGGCCCAGGTCAACCTGTCAGGACCTGGTGGCAGGGCCCAGCCCAGGGCCTGGGGTCAGGCTGCCCAGGATAGGTTGTGGCCTGGTAAGCCCAGTGGCCCAGTGTGGCCTGTGGTCAGTCAGGATTTAGCCCAGGGTAGGCCCAGGGCCAGGTCAGGGCTAGTTTGGTAGTCAGTAGTGGAGGTCAGTCAGGTTTAGGGCTCAGGTCAGTTTGTTGATCTTTTCCAGGGGATGGCCTGGGTTTAGTCAGGTTTAGATTTTAGGGTTTAAGACTAGTTTTAGGGTTTACAATTTAGTGTTTAGGGTTTTTTTAAAAAAATTAAGCAAACCAGAATGTTTAGGTTTATTTTTAGTTTATTTTATTTTATTTAGTTTAGCGTTTAGGTTTAGTTTATTTTAGGTTTTATTTATTTTAGTTTAGTTTTATTTTATTTTATTTATTTATTTTGTTTTAGGTTTAGGTTTTTAGTTTTAAGGTTTATTTTTAGGTTTAGATTTTAATTTGTTTTTTTATTTTATTTTGGTTTATTTTATTTTATTTTACATTTAGTTTTTTTATTTTATTTATTTTTATTCTTAGATTTATTTTTTTAATTTAGTTTAGTTATTATTTATTTTATTTTAGTTTATTCTCACTGTTATTGTATTTTATTTTTAAGTTTAGGTTTCTATTTTGGTTTAGGTTTTAATTTATTTTATTATTTTATTTTTAGGTTAGGTTATTTAGTTTAGGTTTAGGTTTAGGTTTGTGGAGGGTTTTAGGCTATTTGGGTTTTAGGTTTATAATTTTAAGTTTTAGGGCCAGGTAGGGCCCAGGGTAGGATTTAATTTAGATGGCTCAGGTTTAGGGCCTGTGGCTCAGGGTCAGGATCCAGGTTTATGTTCAGTGGGTTTAGAGGTTGATCAGTTTCATCAGGGTCAGGATCAGATTTCAAGTTTTTAGAGAGTTTTAGAGCCCAGTCAGGGCCAGGTCAGGTTAAGAGTCAAGATCACCATGATTTGGTCAGTCAGGAGTTTATGGTCAGTAGGCCCAGGGTCAGTTAGGGTCAAGATTATGATAGTTTGGCTCAGGGCCTTGGTGGCCTTAGGTCAGTTAGGGCCAAGATCTTGGGTAAGGCCCAGTTTAGGCCTTGAAGGCCTGGGGTCAGGGTCATGGTCCGGCCATGGCTCAAGATAGTCAGTGGGATTTCAGATCTGTGGATTAGGGCTCAGTGGCCCAGGGCCTAGGTTTAGGGTCATGGTCTATGATCAGGGTTTGCAAGTAGGGTCTTAGAGTTTAGAGGTTAATATCTTTACTATATTTATCCAGGTTTGGCCTATCATTTTACATTTTTAGGTTCTGGTGGCCCAGGTGCAAGTGGTGGCCCAGGGTACTGTCATGGCTCAGTGGCCCAGGTGTGGTATGGCCTATAGTGTGATAGGGCCTAGGGAACGATCTGGGCCCAGGCCATGAAGAGACTCACGCCTGCTCAGTTTGGCCAGTGGTTTATGGTCTTAGAGCCCATGGTAGGTAGGGCCCATGTGCCAAGCCCAGGGCCAGTGAGTGGTCATGATCCAGGGAGCCTCAGTATTAGGGCCCAGTTATATGACTAGGGCCCAGGTCAGCCTTAGTGTCATTAGGTCAGTCCCGGGCCTGGGGATCAATCAGGTAGCCATCGGGTTACCATGGAAGGGTCAGGATCAGGTCATTTTGGCCCAAGACTCAGGGCCTGGCCGTCAGCCTGTTTAGCCTCAGGGTTGGGTGCCTAGTGTATTCAGGTCAGTGTAAGCTCAGTGGCCCAGCCCAGTGGTTTGTTGGGCCAGATCAGGGCCTGGGCCTGGGCTCAGGTCAGTAGGTGGGGTCTGAGATCTGGGCCAGGCCCAGGGAGGGTCCAGATCCATGGCACAGGTGCAGTTAGCAGTTTAGGGCCTCAGTAGGGTCAGTGGCCTGTAGACCCAGTGGCCTAGGCCTAGGGAAGACTCCAGTGGAGGGCCTAGGGCTCCAAGCCTAGGGTCATAGGCCTAGGTTTTAGGGGGTCAGGGTTTTATCTATTTTATTTGATCTATTTTATCTTTATCAGGTTTAGTAGCTTTTTGTCAGGGTAGAGCCTGGGAGGATTAGTAGGGTTTAGGGTTTAGGGTCAGGTTTAAGGGTTTAGGGGTTAGTGTTTAGAGCCTTTTGAAAGAACTAAGCCCAGTAGGTTTAAGATGATCTTTATTTTAAAACATTTATTTTATTTTATTATTTTATTTATTTTATTTATTTTAGGTTTATTTTTTTTAGTTTATCTTTAGGTTTAGGTTTAGGTTTATTTATGTTTATTTTAGTTTAATTTTATTTTATTTTAGGTTTAGGTTTTATTTTTTATTTTTAGGTTTAGATTTAAGTTTTTTATTTTATTTTTTTTTAGGTTTAGGTTTTAGGTTTTTATTTTAGGTTTATTTTTAGCTTTTATTTTTTTTTTGTTTAGGTTTAGGTTTATTTTAGTTTAGTTTATTTTATTTAGTTTAGGTTTGCATTTAGGTTAAGTTAATTTTAAGTTTAGGCTTAGGTTTTATTTAATTTAGTTTAGTTTTGTTTATTTTAGTGTAGGTTTATTTTATTTTATTTTTATTAGTGGTTTAGGTTTTTTTTAGTTTAGGGTTTAGGGTTTTTGGTTTTTTTTAATAGAGAACAAATTCAAATTCAAAATTTTTTCTTTTCGATTTCATCAACCAAGTAACACACCAAGTTTTCGAAGACACAAGTGACAACATAGATAAAAATGAGCACGCATTGAGCAAATTGAAAACCCTAGATAACTAGAACTGTCTCTACTATAAAGACATTGTTCCATAAGCAGCAAATCAAATCGGTCGTTCCTTAGTTTCTCTAGTTCCCATCAGAACCATCATGGCCTCTCGACTAGTAGGATCCACCATCATATGCCCGATATCTCCTTCTGCCACCTCCACGGCTTTAACCACCTTCGCTCCTCCCACCTCCATAACTATCCTCACCACCACCTCCATATCCACCAACACCTCCAGATCCTCCACAACCATTGCGATAATGGCCGCCTCCGCCTTCACCTCCACCACAAGATGTAGACTGAGCGTGGTTGACAGTGATGTTCCTGCCATCAAGGTTCTGTTAATTCTTAGGACTTTTTTTAAATGTTTAGGTTTATCGAGTTTTAGTGTTTAGATTTATTTTTTTAAAATTTATTTAGTTACTTTAGGTTTAGGTTTAGGGTTTGGGTTTTAGGGTTTAGGGTTTAGGGTTAGGATTTAGGGTTTAAGGTTTAGGATTTAGGGTTTAGGGTTTAGAGTTTTAGGGATTATGCTTTTAGTTTTTAGGGTTTATGGTTGTAGGTTTATGGTTGTAGGTTAAGGGTTATAGGTTTAATGATTAGGGTTTAGGGTTTAGGAATTAGGGTTTAAGTTTTCTTTTTAATATTAAGTAAACTGATAGGTTTAGGTTTATTTAGTATATTTAGTTTATTTTTTATTTACTTTAGTTTTCTTTATCTTTTATTTTTATTTAGGTTTATTTTTTAGTTTTATTTAGTTTATTTTATTTATTTTAGGTTTATTATTTCAGTTTATGTTTTCTATTTTAGTTTATTTTTTAGTTGAGTTTTATTTTTATTTTAGTTTTTAGGTTTAGTTTTATTTTTTATTTTTAGGTTTAGGTTTAGGTTTTTATTTTATTTTAGGTTTAAGTTTTAGGTTTTATTTTAGTTTTATTTTAATGCATTTTTTTAGTTTATGGTTTAATTTAGTTTTTTTTTTTATTTAGTTTAGGTTTAGTTAATTTTAGGTTTAAGTTTAGGTTTTATTTATTTTAGTTTAAGTTTAGGTTTATTTTATTTTTATTTTAGGTTTAGGTTTTTTTCTTAGTTTAAGGTTTAGGTTTTTAAGTTTTATTTTAAGTTTTATTTTAGGTTTATATTTTGTTTTATTTATTTTATTTTAGTTTATTTTATTTTATTTTATGTTTAGTTTTATTTTATTTAGGTTTTATTCTAGGATTATTTTAATTTTAGTTTAATTTAGGTTTTATTTATTTTATTTTCATTTATTTATTTTATTTTATTTTATTTTAGGTTTAGGTTTAGTTTAAGTTTTATTTTATTTATTTATTTATTATTTAGGTTTAGCTTTATTTATTATTAGGTTTATTTAGCTCATAGGTTTTAGATTTTAGGGTTTAAGGTTTAAACTTAGGATTACAAAGGGTTTAGGTTTAGTGTTTAGGGTTTAGTGTTTTTAGGGTGGGTTTTGGGTTGGGTTTACTTGGGTTTAGATTTAGGATCTTGGGTAGTTTAAGGTTTTAGTTTTAATTTAAAGTTTAGTATTTAATTTTAAAGTTTAGGTTTAGACTTAGGTGGGGTCAGGACTTAGGTTGGCTCAGTTTAGGTTGTTTTGTGGAGTTAGGGTTTGGGAGAGATTTAGTTTGGTTTAGTTGTCTAGGGTTTAGGGATTTATGATTTAGGTAGGGATTAGTAGGGTTTAGGTCAACATAGGGTTGAGGTTAGTTTAGGGAGTGTTTAGGGTTTAGGTTTAGGGTTTAGGGTTAGTTTAAAGTTTAGGGTTTTAAAAGAATTAGTAAACTGAAGGTTTATTTATTTATTTATTTTATTTATTTTATTTTTTTTATCTTTATTTTTTATTTTTATTTTTTTATTTTGTTTATATTATTTATTTTAGGTTTATTTATTTTAGTTTATTATATAATTTAAGTTTAGGTTTAGGTTTATGCTTATTTTTAGTTTAGTTTAATTTTATTTTATTTTTAAGTTTTATTTTTAGGTTTAGGTTTAGGTTTTATTTTATTTTGGTTTAGGTTTAGGTTTTATTTTAAGTTTATTTTGGTTTTATTTTTAGTTTAAGTTTCATTTTAGTTTATTTTATTTTATTTAGGCTCAATTTAGTTTATTTTAGGGTTTAGTTTTTTTAGGGTTTAGGGTTTTATTTAGGGTTTTAGGGTTTAGAGTTTATAGTTAGCGTTTAGTTGTAGGTATGGATAGGTTATAGGGCCAGGTGGTCGGTTTAGGATTTAAGATTTAGGGTTAGTTTTAGGGTCTAGGGTTTAGGGTTTAGTGTTTAGGATTTAGGGTTTAGGGTTTAGAGTTTTCTTTTTTAATTAAGAAACCAGTCGGTTTATGTTTAGTTAGTTTATTTAGTTTATTTTTTAATTATTGTAGTTTATTTTATTTTTTATTTTTATTTTGTTTAGTATATTAATTTTAAGTTAATTTAGTTTAGTTTAGGTTTTTTATTATAATTTATTTGTTAGGTTTAGGTTTATGTTTATTTTTTAGATTAGTTTTTTTTTATTCTTTAGGTTTAGGTTTTATTTTTTATTTTAAACTTTAGGTTTAGGTTTTTATTTTAATTTTTTTTAGGTTTAGCTTTTAGGTTTCATTTTAGGTTTATTTTAAGGTTTTATTTTTTAATTTAGGTTTATTTTAGTTTATTTTATTTTATTTAGTTTAGGTTTAGTTTATTTTAGGTCTAGGTTTATGTTTTATTTCTTTTTATTTAGTTATTTTAGTTTAAGGTTAGGTTTATTTTATTTTATTTATTTTAGATTTAGGTTTATTTATTTTTTTTAGTTTAACGTTTAGGTTCTTTTTTATTTTTTTAGTTTTATTATTAAGTTTATTTTAGGTTTATGTTTTATTTAGTTTATTTTATTTTTTTATTTTATTTTAGTTTACATTTTTAATTTATTTAGGTTTTTTTATTATGGTTTATTTTATCTTTAGTTTAGTTTACATTTTTATTAATTTTATTTTAATTTAGTTTTTATTTGTAGGTTTAAGTTTTGGTTTTAGTTTAGGTATTAATTTTATTTTATTTTATTTATTTTATTTAAGTTTAGGTTTTATTTATTTATTTAATTTTTGGTTTTAATTAGTTTAGGTTTAGTTTTGTGAGGAGATAGTTTAGGGTTTAGGTTTAGGAAGTGGGGGTTTAAGGCTCAGGGTTTAGGGTTTTGTGTTGGTAGGGTAGGGTGGGGTTTAAGGTGCAAAGTTTATGGTAGGTCATTTAGGGTTAGGTTTAAAGTTTAATTTTACCTGTTAAGGTTTTCTTAAAATTTTATAGTGTTTAGGATTTTTTTGGTTTTAGGGTTTAGGGTTTAGGGTTTTGGGTTAGTTTTATGGTTTATGATTTTGGGTATAGGGTTCAACAAAGTTATAGGTTTAGAGTTTGGGGTTTAGCATTTTAGGTTTAGGAAGGTTTTTTAAATTATGAAACCCGTTAACCATTGAGGTTAGTTTAGGTTTAGGGTTAAAGTTTTATTTATTTTATTTTTAATTTTTTATTTAGGCTTTTTAAGAGTTTAGGGTTTTTTAGGGTTTAGGGTTTAGTTGTAAGTTTAGGGTTTAGGGTTTATGGCTTAGGGTTAAGGGCTTAGGATTTAAAGTTTAAGGTTTTCTTTTAAATTAAGTAAACTGTAGGTTTAAGTTTATTTAGTATATTTAGTTTATTTATTATTTATTTTAGTTTACTTTATTTTTTATTTTTATTTAGTTTAGTTTATTTATTTTAGGCTTATTTATTTTAATTTAGGTTTTAATTTTTATTTTTTTTAGGTTTATATTTATAGGTTTATTTTTTGTTGAGTTTTATTTTGTTTAATTTTAGTTTTATGTTTATTTTATTTTAGGTTTAGGTTTAGGGTTTTATTTTATATCTTTAGGTTTAGGTTTTAGGTTTTTATTTTAGGTTTATTTTTAAGTTTTATTTTTCAATTTAGTTTAGGATTAGGTTTAGGTTTAGTTTATTTTAGGTTTAGGTTTTATTTATTTTAGTTTAGGTTTAGGTTTATTTTATTTTGTTTATTTTATTTTTATTTTAAGTTAATGTTATTTTAGTTTAAGATTTAGGTTTTATTTATTATTTATTTTTAGGTTTAGGTTTTTATTTAGATAATATTTTATTTTATTTTAAGTTTATTTTTTTTTATTTTATGTTTAGTTTTTATTTTATTTAGGTTTTTTATTCTTAGGTTTAAGTTTAGGTTTTTACTTTATTTTGGTTTAGGCTTTATTATTTTTTTAAGGTTTTATTTAGTTTAGGTTTAGGTTTTAGGTTTTTATGGTTTAGGGTTTAGGTTTTAAAGTTTAAGGTTTAGGGTTTAGGTTTTAAAGTTTATGGTTTAGGGTTAAGGTTTAGGGTTTAGGTTTAGTGTGGCTCAGTGTTTAGGATTTTTTTAAGGTTTAAGGTTTTTTAATTAAAGTATTGAGAGGTTTAGTTTGTTTAGTTTAGTTTAATTATTATTATTAGGTTTTAGTTATTATGTTTATTATTTATTTGTTTATCAGGGTTTAGGTTTATTAGCTTATTTAGGTTATTATTATGGTTTAGTGTTTTTTTAGTTTAGTTTTAGTTTTAGTTTTTTTACTTAGTGCTGGGGCCAATTAGTTTAGTTATTTATTTTATTATTTATTGTTAGTTTGTTTAGGTTTTGGGGTCAGTCTATTAGTTTAGGGTTTTTTGGTCTAGTTTTGTTTAGTTTTAGTTTTAGTTTAATTATTATTGGATTTTATTAGTTTTTTTATTTAGGGTTTAGTTTTATTATTTTAGTTTATAATTACTATTATTTTAGCTTTAGTTAGTTTTATTAGTTTATTATTATTTTTCTTATTATTATCTTTTATAACTTAGTTTAGTTTATTTGTTATGGTTTTATGGTTTTAGTTAGTTTATTAGGTTTTAGTTATTTTTATTATTTTAGTTTTTAGGTTTATTATTAGCTTTATTATTATTTATTTAGTTAGTTTGATTAGTTTTAGTTATGTTTTATTATTAGTTATTATTATTATTTGGTTTTATTTTATGAAGTTTTGGTTTAGGGTTTAGGTTTAGCTTAGGGTTTAGGGTTAGATTAGGGTTTATGGTTTTAGGGTTTAGGGTTTAGGCTTTAGGGTTTAAGGTTTTTTAGGTTTTATGGTTTAGGGTTAGTTTAGAATTTAAGGTTTGGGATTTTAGGGTTTAGTCTATAGGCTTTAGGCTTAGGGTAAGGGTTTAGGGTTTAGGGAATAGGGTTTAGGGTTGTAGAGTTAGGGTTGTAGGTTTAGGGTTTAGGGCTTAGGATTTAGTGTTTAGGGTTTAGGGCTTTTTTAAAAAAAAATTAAGTAAACTGATAAGTTTAGGTTTATTTAGTTTATTTAGTTTATTTTATATTTTTATTTAGGTTTATTTTTTATTTTTATTTTGTATAGTTTATTTATTTCATGTTTATTAATTTTAGCTTATGTTTATTTATTTTAGTTTATTTTATAGGTTTAGCCTTAGGTTTATTTTTATTTTAATTTTTAGGTTTAAATTTTTTTTTATTATTAGGTTTAGGTTTAGGTTTTCATTTTATTTTTTTAGGTTTAGGTTTTATGTTTTTATTTGAAGTTTACTTTTAGGTTTTATTTTTTAGTTTAAGTTTAGATTTATTTTTAGTTCATTTAATTTTACTTTATTTTATTTAGGGTTTAAATTTAGTTTATTTTAGGTTTATGTTTTTTTTTATTATAGTTTAGTTTATTTTAGTTTAGGTTTAGGTTCATTTTATGTATTTATTTTAAGTTTAGGTTTTTTTAGTTTTGGGTTTAGGTTTTATTTTTTATTTATTTTTAGGTTTATTTTTTAGGTTTAAGTTTTTATTTAGTTTTTATTTTATTTTATTTTAGTTTTATTTTATTTTTATTTTCCATTTAGGTTTGTTTTTATTTAGGTTTTCTTATTTTTAGGTTTATTTTATTTTTTAGTTTAGTTTAGGTTTTTATTTATTTTATTTTTGCTTAGTTTTTATTTTTTATTTTATTTTATTTTTTGGTATAGGTTTTAGTTAATGTTTTAATTTAATTTATTTTATTTTATTTTATTTAGGATTAATTTTTTTATTTATTATATTTTTTAGGTGTTATTTAGTTTAGGTTTAAGCTTTTAGGCTTTAAGTGCTTAGGGCTTGGGGTTTAGGGTTTTGGGTTTAGCGTTTGGGGTTTAAGGTTTATGATTTAAGGTTTACGGTTTAGGGTTTAGGATTTAAGGTTTAGTGTTTAGGGTTTAGGGTTTAGGGTCTTAGTGTTTAGGGTTTAGTGTTTTAGGGTTTAGGGTTTAGGGTTAGTTCCAGGGTTATGGTTTTTTTTAAAAATAAAATAAATTAAGTAAACTAGTAAGTCTATGTTTATTTAGTTAATTTCTTATTTATTTTAGTTTATTTTATTTTTATTTTTATTTAGTTTAGTTTATTTATTTTAGGTTTATTTATTTTAGTTTATGTTTTTCTATTTTTGTTTTTTTTTTTTAGATTTAGGTTTAGGTTTACTTTTTACTCTATTTTTATTTTTATTTTATTTTTTAGGTTTAAGTTTTATTTTTTATTTTTAGGTTTAGGTTTACATTTTAATTTTATTTTTTTAGGTTTAGGTTTTAGGTTTTCATTTTTAGCTTTAATTTTAGGTTTAGGTTTAGGTTTTATTTATTTTAATTTAGTTTATTTTACTTTAGGTTTAGTTTTATTTCTATTTTGTTCATTTTAGGTTTAGGTTTTTTTTTTAATTTAAGGTCTAGGTTTTATTTTTTTAGGTTTATGTTTTATTTATTTTAGGTTTAGGTTTTATTTTTATGTTTATATTTTATGTTTAGGTTTTTATTTAGTTTTTATTTTAGTTTATTTTAGCTTATTTTATTTTTATTATTGGTTTAGTTTTTATTTTATTTAGATTTATTTATTTTTACATTTATTTTATTATTTTTTTAGTTTGTTTGCTGGTTTTATTTATTTTATCTTAGTTTAGCTTAGTTTTATTTTTTATCTTTTACCTTTTAGGTTTAGGTTTTAGTTTAGGTTTTTATTTTATTTTATTATTTTATTTTATTTAGGTTTAGGTTTATTTATTTATTTTTATTTAGTTTAAGTTTAAGTTTTTAGGTTTTTAGGGTTTAGGGATTAGGGTTTAGGGTTAGCTAAGGGTTAGGGTTGTAGGTTTAGGGTTTAGGGTCTAGTTTTTTATTTTTAGGTTTAATTTAGTTTAGGTTAGGTTTATTTTTTTGTGGTTTAGTTTTTTTAATTTATTTTTTTAGGTTTAGGTTTATTTTTTTTATTTGTAGGTTTAGATTTATATTTTATTTTATTTTTTTAGGTTGGGTTTATGTTTTATTTTAGAATTATTTTTAAGTTTATTTTAGTTAGTTTAGGTTAATTTTAGCTTATTTTATTTTATTTAGGTTTAGGTTTAGTTTATTTTAGTTTAGGTTTAGGTTTAGGTTTAGTTTATTTTAGTTTAGGTTTTGGGTTTATTTTATTTTGTTTATTTATGTTTAGGTTTTACTTTAGGGTTTATGTTTATTTTTTTATTTGTTTTTATTTTATTTTTTAGGTTTGTTTTTTAGGTTTTGGTTTTATTTAGTTTTTTATTTTATTTTATTTTAGGTTATTTTATTTTTTTTTATTTATGTTTTATTTTTTAGGTTATTTTATTTTAGTATAGGTTTTATTTTCTTTTATTTAGGTGTAGATTTATTTATTTATTTTATTTTTAAGTTTTATTTAGTTTAAGTTTAGGTTTTTAGGTTTTTAGGTTTTTAGGGTTTGGGGTTTAGGGTTTGGGATATAGGATTTAGGGTTTAGGGTTGTAGGTTTTAGGGTTTAGGGTTTAGGGTTTTGGGTTTTGTGGTTTGGGTTTAGCGTTTAGGGTTTAGGGTTCAGGGTTTAGGGTTTAGGGTTTTAAGGTTTAGATTTTAGGGTTTCAAGTTGTAGGTTTTGGGTTCAGGGTTTAGGGTTTAAGGTTAATTTTACGGTTTAGAGTTTAGGGTTAGGCTTTTTTTTAATTAAGTAAACACGTAGGTTTAGGTTCATTTAGTTTATTTAGTTCATTTTTTATTTACTTTACTTTATTATATTTTTTATTTTTATTTTGTTTTATTATTTTATTTTATTTTATTTAGTTTATTTATTTAGTTTAGGTTTTTTACTTTAGTTTAAGTTTGAAGTTTAGGTTTAAGTTTATGTTTTTGTTTAATTTTATCTTTATTTTATTTTGCAGGTTTAGGTTTTATTTTTTATTTTTAGGTTTAGATTTAGGTTTTTATCTTATTTTTTTTTGGTTTAGGTGTTTGGTTTTTATTTTAGGTTTATTTTTAGGTTTTATTTTTTTAAGTTTATATTTAGGTTATTTGTAATTTATTTTATTTTATTTAAGGTTTTGGTTTATGTTCAGCTCTAATTTATTTTAGGTTTAGGTTTAGGTTATTTATTTTAATTTAAGTTAGGTTTCCTTTATTTTTATTTTAGGTTTAGGTTTTTTTTAGTTTAGGGTTTAGCTTTTATTTATTTATTTATTTTTAGGTTTATTTTTTAGGTTTAAGTTTTTATTTTATTTTATTTTAGGTTTATTTTATTTTTATTTTAGGTTTAGTTTTTATTTTATTTAGGTTTGTTATTATTTTTAGTTTAGTTTAAGTTTTTATTTATTTAATTTTAGTTTAATTTTTATTTTTTATTTTATTTTTTTTAGGTTTAGGTTTATGTTTTAGTTTATATTTTTATTTTATTTTATTTTATTATTTTATTTTGGTTTAGGTTTTTTTATATTTTATTTTTTGGTTTTATTTAGTTTAGGTTTAGGTTTTTAGCTTTTTAGGGTTTAGGGTATAGGGTTAATTGAGGATTTAGGTTTAGGGTTTAGCATTTGGGGTTTGGGGTTTGGGGTTAGGGTTTAGGGTTTAGGGTTTAGGGTTTAGGTTTTAAGGTTTAGGGTTTTAGGGTTTAGGCTTTTATGGTTTAGTGTTTAGGGTTTAGGGTTTTAGGGTTTATGGTTTAGGATTTAGGGTTTAGGGTCTAGGGTTGAGGAATTTTAGGGTTTAGGGTTTTTGGTTTTTTTAATAGAGAATAAATATGGATTCAACATTTCTTCTTTTCGATTTCTTCAACCAAGTAACACACCAAGTTTTCTAAGACACAAGCGATGACATAAATCAAAAATGAGCACGCATAGAGCAAGTCAAAAACCTTAGATAACTAGAATCATCTCTACTGTAAAGACACAATTCCATAAGCAGTGGATTGAATTGGTCGTTCATTATTTTCTTTAGTTCCCATCAGAACCATCTCTCCCTCTGCCACCACCACAGCTGTAACCTCTATCGCTCCTCTCGACTTCATAACCACCAGTGCTCCGACTACCACCTCCATAACCACTAGCAACTCTAGATCCCCCACCACCACTATGATAATCATCGCCTCCGCCTTCGTCTCCACTGCTAGATCTAGACTGAGCTTGGTTGATGATGATGTTCCTGTCATCAAAGTTCTACCCATTCTTAGGGTTATGGTTTAAGTTTATGTTTATTAGGTTTTAGGATTTACGTTTATTTTAAATTTATTTAGTTACTTTAGGTTTAGGTTTAGGGTTTGTGGTTTAGGGTTTATACTTTTAGAGCTCAAGGTTTAGGGTTAGGGTTTAGGGTTTAGAGTTTAAGGTTTAGGGTTGTAGGCTTAGGGTTTAGGATTTAGGGTTTATGATTTTTATTTAAAATTAAGTAAACTGGTAGGTTTAGGCTTTTTTAGTTTATCTAGTTTATTTAGTTTATTTTTTATTTATTTTAGTTTAGTTTAATTTTTATTTATATTTAGGTTTATTTTTTAGTTTTATTTTGTTTAAGTTATTTTCTTTTAAGTTTATTTTTTCTAGTTTAGGTTTTTTAATTTATTTTATTTTTTAGGTTAGGTAGGTTTATTTTTTTAGTTGAGTTTTATTTTTATTTTATTTTTAAGGTTTAGGTATAGTTTTTATTTTATTTTTATTTTTTTGGTTTTGGTTTGAGGTTTTAGTTTATTTTTTAGATTTATTTTTTAGGTTTGTTTATTTTAGGTTTATTTTATTTATTTTATTTAGTTTTATTTTGGGTTTAGTTTATTTTATTTTATTTATTTTATTTTATTTTATTTTAAGTTTCTTTTATAGATTAGTTTTATTTTTATTTATTTTTAGGTTTTATTTGAAGGTTTATTAGGTTTAGGTTTTATTTATTTTATTATTATATTTTATTTATTTATTTTATTTATTTTATTTATATTATTTTAGTTTAGTTTAGGTTTTATTTATTTTTTATTTAGTTTATTTTATTAATTTATTTTATCTTTTTTAGGTTGTTTTAGTTTAAGTTTTATTTTAATTTTTTATTTTATCTTATTTTAAGTTTGTTTTAATTTATTTTATCTTATTTGTGGTTAGGGTCAGGTTTAGGCTCAGTTTTAGCCAGTTTAGGGTTTTGTGGTTTTAGGTTTCAGGGCTCAGTGGCCTGGTTTTGTTTAGGTTTGTGCTTTAGTTTTTAGGGTTTTTTTAGTTTTGGTTTTGTGCTCAGGCTTTTAGGTTTTTTTCTTTTAAAAAAAAAAGTGTAAGTGTATTTTTATTTTATTTTTTTTTTTATTTTATCTTATATTTTATTTTTATTTTATTTTGGTTTTTTTATCATTAATATTTATTAGTATATTTTATTAGTTTAAGTTTATTTTAGTTTATTTTTTAGGTTTAGTTTAGGTTTATGTTTATTTTTTGTTTAGTTATATTTATTTTATTTTATGTTTAGGTTTTATTTTTTTTTTAGGTTTAGGTTTTAGGTTTTTATTTTAAGTTTATTTTGGTTTTCTTTTAGTTTATTATGTTATTTAAATTTTATTTTATTTTATTTATTTTGTGGTTTAAGTTTTATTTATTTTATTTAGTTTATTTTAGTTTAGGTTTATGTTTACTTTATTTTGTTTATTTTAGGTTTAGGTTTTTTTTTTTAAGGTTTAGGTTTTATTTTCTATTTATTTTAGGTTTATTTTTAGGTTTAGATTTTATTTTATTTAGGGTTTTGCCACTATCCTTCAAGATCTTTGATGACAAGGGGAACCCACGATACACATACACTTTAGAATATAATCCGGCAACAGCCACTCCCTTTTCCTTAAGAGTTTGTCACCGTGGATTTGATTAGTCAACCGCCAACGTTCGGTGAAGACACTGAGTTGGAGCACCCTTCATCAAGAGGTGTTGAGCTCGGAGAGGGTGACTGTAGTGCCTCATTGTAGAGAAACATAAACTCAATGAGTCCTATTGACATATTCTCGTGTGCTAACTGAGAGCATGAAATGTGAACCACATCTATCTAACAACATGCCATTGAGATTCTTCTCAAGAATATTCATGGCTCTTCGCCTTCATGCTTAAGGGCTTTACCATCAAAACATTTGAGAAATTAATCTACTACCTACAAGAGAAGCAAACATTTGCCCTTTCTAACAATCTTGTAGGCCAAAGCTATAAGGTGTTTGAGAAGAAGCTAGACAGCTGTCAAGGATGAGAGAAGCACAGTTTAGTTCAAGATGAGAGACTACGCTAGCGCCTCCACACCTCCTCTTCCACCCCCCTCAAATCATACCCCACCGCAGCACAACCACCATTTCCACCACCAAGAGCTCACCTAGTATCAAGATTCATATCCATCTGTACTTTCTCACCAACTCTTACTGATAGTTTGAATAAGCCATATTCATTCAAGAGAAGGTAGTATGGAAAATCTTTAAGAATCTTTTAAAGCAACTTGACTTTCAATTACCAAAGCCTATGAGGTAGGAGGAAGTGGGCAAAAGTGGTGATCCTAGCTATTACCCCCACTATCGCATGTTAGGCCATGTCTTGAGGATCATTTTAAGGATTATCTTGAGCGCAGCTACAAGTTGAGAGCCATAATTATCCCTAAGGATTACTTATTAGAACAACCATTTAGTTCCATTAGAGCAATCCTTGGAGATACTTGCGATCCTGTTATGACCAAAGAAGGTTAGGATATCTCCCTATCTCAAACCTCAAAGAAGATCATTTCTAAGATCAAGAAGCTTTCTTTACAAGTGTCTAAAGTAGCTCAAACCTCCAACACAAAAGAAGGTTTGCTAGTTGCAAAGGACAACTTGGGGAGGGTTATAGCCCAGTCGTAGCAGCAGCTCACCATACTTGCCCAGGATAGTCTAGTAGCATAGCCACCATCCGAGTTCAGTACTCTGTCCACTATTATAACTACCACCTCTTCTGCTAGCTCCTCATCTACTGCAGAAGCATTGTATTTATGGATAAGGGCACTAAATCCCTTACTCTACTTACTTTACTTGATTTCTATCATGTACCTCCACCCAAAAAGAAATTAATGAAGAAAGTTGATTCTACTTATATATTGTTTACTTCTAATGCTCTTGACTTTATTCCTATTGAAAGCTCTCTGAGTCTAAATAAAAATAATAGCTCTAGTAGTTCCGATCCTTTCATTTATGATTTAGAGTCACACTATCCTTCTTGAATCGTGGTTCACCCAAAAGATTGACTTGGAGTCCATCAAGGATCTCATAAGATAAGCTGTAGGTATGCCCTATGAGAAGGTAAAACTTTCCACAAGCTCAACATTCCAAGACTAGTAAGCATTCCAATCTATCATATGGTTGTACTTTATGATTTTGAAGTTGAGGAGATTTATATGTTTTGAGTTTAAATTTAATTAGATTACTAGGGCTTATAATCCACCAACACAAGATTGTGGGAATGCCTAAGAGGTGAGGATTTATGCTCGTAGCCCGAAGAAAATAGCTACCTCAGATCCTAAATCTAGGGAGCTTTAGTACAACCTAAAGAATGACCTAAATATAAGTGATAGGAGGACATAAGGGTTTACCTCCACAAGAGAGAATAAATTGTCCGACTTCTAGACTTATTATCATCTGGAGTTTCCACCGTTAATGCCTCCTACAATTTTAAAACCATGTAGTCCGGTCTTATAAATCGCAAGATTGCTAGAGTAGTTATTTAATTAGACAGTGACTAAAGTACTAAACACACTCCCTAAGAGACTAAAGCATGAGTGGTATGAGCATATAACTTAATCTATAGATGCAAAATCTTTTCAAATTTTATGTCATTTTAGACACATCATTTGACAGAGTTTAAGATTTTTTATGCATAAATGTATGATGAAATAGATTATTGGTCAAATCTAGAAGAAGGTATTCTCCACCACAAGGAATGCCCTCATAGGTCAAGCATTCTTTTATCATGCAAGGATGGAGATCTTTCATGTTCAAGAGAGAAAGAATATGCATGCAAGATGTGAAACATACAACCATATAGCTAAGGGGTTTTTAAATATTTTAATTATCTTATTTATGTCTTAGGCTTTATGATGAGGATATGAGTTGCTTAAAATTTACTTATTAGTCATTAGTTGGGTAGAAAAGTTATTTTTATCCTAAGAGCCTAATCGTATTCAAGCCACACATTAAAGCATCAATCATTTAAGAAACTATGAAAAGCATACCATCCTAATGCACAATGTAATTATAACAATAAACAATTATATGTACTATCATAAAAGAATAAAAGGTAGTGCGGTCAAGTACCGTCATACAACCTGAAGAGAAAAAAGATGGGTAGCCGAGCTCTACCCTTATACAACCTGGAATATGAAAGAATAATTATAATTATATGAAATGCTATGTGGGTCTTCTTTCTTCATACTTCCATTTATGATTTGGTTCCTTCTTTGATTTGGATGGTGCTTACTTCAAAGGCATCACAAGGTACCCAGGACAAAGCCTTTTGGCCACTGCTCATCCTAATCCCCCTTAGCACTAATCCTAATTCCTATTGCAAAAATTACATTTATGTGGGAAAAGTAAATCTAACTACACCTGCAAAATAAAGGTTAGTTAAATATACATATAATCCCAAGCAGTTGTATTTATAATTTGGACTCAGTAACCTACACATGGATAACTAAGCCCACTTGTCCTAACTTGGATAATGCTTAAGGATTTAAGCAACTTGTAAAAAGAGCATTCACATTTATTTTTAAGCATCCCTTAAGCATAATCCCCTATAGAAAATATGATTAAGCTAATATTGGCCTATCATTTAATCTATGAAGCATACATCCTAACATCTAATCTAAATAATACATCATAAAACAAAATATACATCACATCATACACTGTCCTAACTTAGAAGTGGTGACTTAATTCTAATGTGTGTATTAAAGCTTGTGTGGTAAGTCTTGTTAGGCATTAGTGTTGTATTTTCTAAGTGTAGAAGGATTCAATTTAACATAAAAAGTTGATTTCACTTGAAGTAGTTTAATTGATTTGAGAATTTGAATTTGTGTTTTCTTTTGTTTCATTTGATTACACTTAGCAACTAACTGTTATAAAGAGAGGAAAAAAGGGTTGCCCTCTTTCATCCCTACCTTAATCAGTTTCTAAAGTATATTTATTTTATTTTATTTTCTTTAGTGAATGGTTTATTAAATGATTTAATTAATCTTAAGTTTAGGTTCACTTTAAGTAATTCTATTCAAAATGAAAGGCATCTTAAGATTAATTTAATTGAATTACTACCACTTGACATATACTAAATCATTCCTTTTCATCAGATGTAACATGCATATGATTTAATCTAGAGTGTATCATACATACATATTTTAGGACACTTAAATGATGAATGTATGTGTATGTTTTAGAATATATTTTATTTGATTGAATTATTTAAACATATTAATTTAAAACTTTACCCAAATTCTTATACAAAAGGACATAAGAATGAAATTAAATAAGCATGTGCCATTGTTAACCCGTGGAAGTGAGGTAATCAAATGACCTCCTTGAGTTAGCTAAGCCTCGTGTTCTAGACTATATACCCATTTGCATTCAAGCATATGTAAATTCATATGTGAACATAGGAAGTAAGCTACAAATCATATGGCTAATTAATTCAACCACTTAGTCAATTATGAATGCATGCAATTTTAATGTAAAATGGGATTTTCATTCACTAATCACATATACATATACATGTACAAAGATATAGGCAAAGTACATGTCATTGTTAAACCAGAAATGAGGTAATCAAATGACCTCCTTGGGGCTAACTATAAGCCTCATTCTCGAGATGTCCAATATATACTTTTTCTTGGACACACATGGATGTATACATAAATGAGGGAAAGTAAACCATGCAAAGATTTTTTTTATTGAATCATTTATATATATGAATAAAGCTCTATCTAAATTTTAATGTTGAAATACATAAGAATGAAATCAAATGGGTATGTGCCATTGTTAAACCGTGGAAGTGAGGTAATAAAATGACCTCCTTGGGATAGCTAAAGCCTCATGTTCCCGTGGATGTCTGACTATATACCCATTACCATTCAATCTTATATAAATCAACACATGAATAGAGGAAAGAGAACTCAACATTCATACACTTAAGCTATAAGAACATGCATTTCTTATGTATTTATAACTAACATCATAACACATATTATTATTCATTATTAAGCTTTTAAAAAATACATTTATATTTAATAGTGATAATATCCATGCATATATTAAATTAAATCAACACATGCAAGCTTAGATAAAGGAAATCAATTTTATTTTACTTGATTTTAAAAAGTTGGATGCATGAATTCAAATTATGTACCAAATTTAACATGATTGGAAAGAGGACAATCAAATATAAGCATGTGATTCATTCAACCAAACTAGTTCTTAAGGACAATCAAATCAAATAAAATTATTTAAAGCAAACCAAAGCTTCTTTATTAATTAAGTTTTGGATTTGATTTAATTTAAAGAGGAGAAGAGAAATCATCACTTGTTATTTTAAACCCATTCCCACATTAGTGATTTAATTTAATTTAAGGAAATGTAATTAAGTTGTTTTTATTAGTTAATTAAGTTGAACCCTTAATTAGATGAATTAATTACCCTTACCTTTATCACCTTAAAGTAATTAACTAAATAATTATGAGCCAACATGACATGCATGGAAAATAAACTTATGAATCCTAGAAATAAAGGGGCCTAATGCAATTGGCTCATGATTAATAGTTAATTAGATTAAAGGACTTAATTAATTACTCTTATGGTTTTCCCACACATGTGGACTAACCATAATTTCTTTAAACTCCTTTAGGTTATTAATTACCCCATGATTTAATTAATTAAGGCCTAATGTGATTATGATTTCAATTTGATTAAGTGATTTAATTAATTAATTAAATCTTAATTAATTTCATTTTAAAAAAGGGTGAAATGAACTTAGGGAAAGGGGTCCCAACCTTATTCCTTAGTTCACTTACTATTGTACAATGATTAATAAACTTAATTAACCAATTTATTACTATTTATGGGATTAATTAATCATTAATTAACTTAAAAGAGTAGTTAAGGTTTAATTAGTCAATTTTTCTAATTAAGTGAGCAATAAATCTCAAGAAAAACATGGGAGGCAGAGGTCATCCCATTAAATTAACCCACAAACTTTGGGATTAATTACTCAAGTAATTAAGGAGTAATTAAGCTAATCAATTTTGTAATTAAACTATAATTTTTGTTCAAAATTAGTTAAGATCATTTTAAATTAATTCTCCTGAAATACCTTTAAAATGAGTATTTATTTGCATTTTTTTATTTTTCTTTGATTTTTAATGATTTTTAGAAGTTTCAGCCATTAAAAATGATTAATTAAGCCTAATCCTGTTGGTGCCACATGGTGCGCTGACACCGTGCACTTTTCATGTGGTGCCATGGGATTGGATACTTAAAACTTATCAAACTCCTGGGTATGGTGATGTACTTGTTTCACTATCCATCTAAGATCGATATACGATTAATCTCATAGATTAATAGGATTAAATCATATCAATCTAGCTGATCTAATCATGACCGTCCATTTTGATCATGAATGGACTGGTGTGATCTAACATCACGCCGAGTGAGAGAATGGAGTTCTATGCCCATTGCTCACTTGATCCGAAGCTTATCGAAGCGGATCAACTCAAGAGGATCCCACACCTTTAAGACATTGATCGGAGGGGATCCAACGGTCAAGATCACACGAGATACAAGTTTACTTCAAAAAGCTGCAACCTATTTTTGCCTAAGGATCAATTTTGGAAGCATGCCTCCCTGGAGCTCAAGATCGGTGGCTCAAATGATTGAGCAAGTTTCATCTAGTGGAGATGAAGCCCTGTTGAGCAATAATTAGATAAATTCCTCAATGTTCACTTGGAAGGCCATGCACTGATGATTTATAGATTGGTTTTCATCGAAGTCCCATGTCCCATCCTTGGGAAGCTTGGGAGATAATTCATTCTTGCTCGACGAGGCCTAGAGAAGGTGCATGGAAGTTCATTTGAGTTTAATGGAGAAATGGGGAAGTTAGGTCAAAAATGGGAGTGTCCTATTTTAGGATGCACGGGAATGGCATTTTGTGATCGAGGAATGATCTTGGGAGCATAGGGAATGGCTCTAGCTCTTCTTCTAGGCTCGAGGAATGATTTTGTGTGTTTGAGTGGAAATGGGGTGTATACCCACCTTCATCTTGATCAAATGGTGGGATCGTTTAGCTTCTAGTGAGGCCATCCACCATCTCGTGAAGTCATGGTTGGCTGGTTGGGAGGAGGTGTCGCTAAGGAGGAATCATGGGTGTCCTATGGGTTTCAAATGCTCCAATGGGAAGGTGAGGTGATTTCACCTCCCATGGGTCATGGCAGACCCAACCACCCCTTGGGTCAGGTTGGGCAATGTCCTTGGTGACTAGTGGACCATTGGGAGAGTACTAAGTGGCTAAGGAATGGATATCACCACTTACATAAGTGATTTCTTTCATGTGATCCCCTTGACCCAAGGGTAGAAAGATCATTTGGCCTTTGATTTTATTTGGGCATATTGGAAATGAACCAAAAGTGGGTTAACCCAAATTTCAAGTCTATTGGAGTTCATTTGGTTAGGTTTGGCTCAATTTGACTCAATTAGATCAATTTCGATTACGTTGGGTCAAGTTGACCAATTGGTCAAATTGGATCAAACTAAGGGTTGAGTCAAGTTCATATGATCATTTCGGATGTTTTGGTTCAATTGGTTTGGGTTAAATTTGATTTTGCCTCATTTGAATTCATTTGTGTCAAATGGGTTAAGTTGACCAATTGACCAAATTGACCAAATTAGCTTGGGTTGGGTGTTGATTTGGGTTTAGTTGACCAATTGAAGATGATTGTAGCTTTGGTTTTAATTAATTTGGATTTCTTTTGATTTAGGCAAACTTTAACCTTTAGGTCAATTTGGGCCAATCAATTGTTCAATTAATCATGGCTTTGGTTAAGTTCAACAATCAATTTGGAATGAACTTGAGCCATTGGTTGCAATCAATTTAGTTTATAATTTGAATTGACTTGATTTGACCTTTTAGGTCAAGAGAACCAATTTGGTTTGGTTTGACTCAATTGAAGTTCAAGTCATATTCAAATATTGATTTTGATTTGGTATGAATCATTGGCTTCAAGGATTTGGCTTAGTTGTAATTTGGCTAGTTTGGGTTCATATGGGTTAATGGGTTGACTTGGTCAAATGAACAAGTTGACTTGGTTTGGCCCATTTGTGATAATTGATCAACTTAGGGTGATCAACAATCATGATGGGAGGTTTTGATGAGTTGGTTCAATCCAAATTGGGTAGGATTAGAACTTGGCTCAAATAGGTCAAATTGGCCACTTTGGGTCAAGTGGACCAAATTGGTTTAGTTGACTTGATTTGGGGTTGAGTTTGATATAGTTGAGTTTATATATGGATTTGGGATTGATATATAAATTCAATTGCAATTGGCTTGTGTTCAAATGGGTTTTGGTTCAATTGAACATTTCAAGTCAAAAGGGTTAAGTTGGGTTTGACTTGGGTTGATTTTGGTTTGGTTTGATGATTGCATATTTCATTTATATTTGTCAATATGATTGAAAGTATGATTGATTCATGAGAAAATTAATTGAATTTGGGTTTTGGAATGAAGGAATTTTGCTAAGTCCATGGAGTTGGGTCATGTGGCTTAGTTTGGATTTTGATTTGGTTTGATTTAGTTTTGATAATTTAAATGTATATTTCATTTAAATTTGTGAAGATGATCAAAAATATGATTGATTTGTGAGAAAATCAATTGAGTTTGACTTGATTTGGATTATGATTTGACTAAGTCTATGGGATAGGTCATATGGCTTAGGAAGGGTTTTTATTTAATTTGATTTAGTTTGATTTATTTTTGATCATTTGAATGTATATTTGATTTATATTTAGAAAGAAGATTGAAGATATAAATTGATTATGAGAAAATCAATTTATTTTGGATTTATTTGAATTAAGATTTGGCTAAGTCCATGGGATAGGTCATAAAGGGTTTCAAGTTTGGATTTGATCATGGGCTTCAATCATTTAGTTTTGGAATTTGGGTTTGTATTTGGATTTGAATTTGAATTTGAATTTGATGTTTAAATTGAACTTGAGGTTTGGTTTGAGAAGGTGAACATGGATTGAATTTGGGTTGTAGGGTAGGTGGATTATCCTAATCCCTAAGGCATAACCTATTCCTATGGTTAACCCTTCTAAGTCGTTAGGCTTAGGTTAAGTGTTTACATAATTATTAGAAGTGTCT
Source organism: Cymbidium sinense (assembly GCA_021442155.1). Lineage (NCBI taxonomy): Eukaryota > Viridiplantae > Streptophyta > Magnoliopsida > Asparagales > Orchidaceae > Cymbidium > Cymbidium sinense. The sequence continues at coordinate 337,687,226 of CM038214.1, read as the reverse complement.
TATGACTAGGGAAGTCTTAGTCTTTATAAGAATCCTAAGTCTAAGATGGGAAGATTGAATACACACTCCAAAAGTGAGGTCAACAGGACTTAGGCTCCATAGTGTTACCCTTAGAGATAGATGATTGGAAGATCGAAGCCAAGTTTCATTATATACATCTTTCAATTTTGCTTGGGAGACCATGGATACATAAGAACAACATAGTTCCATCCTCTACATCGTATGAAGTTTGTGAGAGGTGGGATCATTTACGTGTCAAAGGAGATCTCAAGCCATTTACAGTTCATGAAGTTGACATATATGAGGATGTTTCTTACTACCTCCCTCAAAATCAACAAGTCTATTGTCATGAACTTGGCCAAAGTTAAAAAATGAAAGAAAAAAGATAAATAAAATGAAAAGGAAAGAGACAAAGAAAAAGAAAAGAAAAGAGAAAATGAAAATGAAAATAAAAGGGAATGAAAATAAACTTGGATGAGGAAATGGAGCCTAACATTAGATTCCACCCACAGTTCATTATGCCTTTCAATATATGGGTAAGATGACCTAACCTCAACCAAAAGGAAGAGTCAGGTCATCCTGGCTAGAAAACCTATTTATTGTCCTAATAGAAGATAAATCCCCACTAGAGTACACCGCTATCCATATAGACTTAGAATTTAGTTCATGATGAGTCTTATATGATTAGCACACTAGCCAGCCTCTACTCAATAGTAGATTCCCTTGAGGTGACACTTGAGCGATAGCAATGAAGATGGGCTCTAAAGCAAAGCATAAGTGTATCTAAGTCTATATGTTAAACAATTAGGCATCATTGGGAACCTTGCTCTAACCCCACTTTCCTCTCAAAAAAGCGAGGGTTTAGTAGTTAAGGAAGCCCCTAAGTTATCCACAGTGTGAAGTCTCAGATTCTTTTCCGGAGCACCATCCTCAAGTCAAGAAGTTGATGTAGAACTTGTGGATGATTCATATAAAGATTTAATAGAATTACCTTTTGATTGGTACTTTCCTTGTGTTCATAATTTAGCAAATAATCCCACATACTTGGTCAAAGTGTTAGACTACTTTGAAAGAATGTGGAAGAACAAATGCAAAAGCTCTCAATCAATACTAGGATTGAGTGGGTCCAAATTGATGATGATTACTACTTAGTCATCACCAATAATTTGGAATCTAATAGGTTCTTTAAAATCACATTAACTCATATGAGGAGCTTAGAAACTTCGAGATGATCCATGATTTTGAAGTCAAAGATGCACCACTAGAGTTTGAAGAAGAGATCAAGTCAACCATCATCGAGCTCAAGGAAATCAACTTAGGAATTGAAGAAGATCCATGCCCGACATACATCAGTTCTTTATAGAATGAAATTGAAACCTATGACTTAGTTAGGCTATTGACTGAGTTTAAGGACTACTTTGCATGGAGTTATGAAGAGAAGCCTAGATTGGCTCCTGACGTAACAATCCATAAACTAGCAATAGACCCTACTGCTAACCCTATCAAGCAAACTCCTAGATGCATGTGATTAGACATAGAACAACAGGTCATTTATGAAGTCAAGAAACTGATCGATGTGGGCTTTATCCGAGAAGAAAAATACCCTACATAGTTGTTGACCTCATTTTTAGAATGAGCTCTCAAACCCTCCATCTTAAACATAGGAATCCTCATAGGCTTTAAGAGTTTCTTAGTCTTAAGACACATCTAATGATTAGGTGGACACTCAACCTAGCCCTAGAGACTTAGCAGAGTTAGCCATGGGAATAGGTCATGCCTTAGGGGTGTTAAGGAAAGCTTCCTACTCTTAGCTTAAACCATTCCTCACTTTCCTCCTTTCAACTAAAACTCAAAAACAATTCTCATTTGATTTTTTCAAAACTCAAATCAACTCTATATGATTGAAACACATGATCAAAATCCATCAAAATTCCTCAGTTCAAATTTCCTAAGTCCTTAATCTTTTCTTAAGGACTTAACCAAAATTATGATCTAAACCAAATCAAATCTTTGAGATTTTCTCATAATTCATTTATATTCTCATTTATATTCATATTTATAAATGAAATATAAATTCAAATCAATCAAACTAAACTCAAAATTCCAATTCATGAAATGTTCCTAAGTCTCTTAATTTTCCATTAATGGACTTAGCCTAAACCTTAGTCAAATCAATTCAAACTCATTTTCTCAAAACTCATTTATATTTTCATTTATATTCACATATATAAATGAAATATAAATATAAATCAATCAAATCAAATCTCAAATTTAAATTTCAAAATTTCCTAAGTCCCTTAATTTTCCATTAAAGGACTTATCCAAAACCTTAATCAAATTAACTCAAACTCATGGAATTTTCAAAACTCATTTATATTATCATTTAGATTCACATATATAAATGAAATATAAATATAAATCAATCAAATCAAACCCTCAAATTAAATTCAATTTAAAAAAAATCTTTCTTAAGTCATTAATTCTCCATTAATGGACTTAGCCTAAAACTTGATCAAACCATATCAAAGTCATGGGATTTTTCCATAATTCTTTATATTCTCATTTATATTAAATATATATAAATGTGAAATATAAATAATCAATCAAACCAAATTCAAAAATTCAAATCCCTACCCAAATTCTCCTAAGTCCCTTAAATCCTTCTTAATAGACTTATCCCAAATCATGATTAAACCACTTCAAATCCTTGAAATTTTCTCATGATCAATTTATATTCTCATTTATATTCACATATATAAATGAAATATAAATTCAAACAATCAAAACCAATTCCAAAAATCAAAATCAAATCAACTCAAAATTCAATCTAAGCCTTTCAATTCAAAATCTTGAGCTTATCAACTTTAAATCAAGTCAAACTCTTGATTTTCTCTCATGATTCAATCAACCCTACATTCATGAGCCCATATATAAATCCAAACTCCAATCATTTAATCAAAATCCAAGCCAAAAAATCAAAGCCAAAATCCTTTCATATTCTTCCTTTGAATATGAAATTGTCAAATGGATCAAAACCCATTTGACTTCAAACCACTTATAAATGGATTTATATTTCAATCATAAGTCCATATATAAGATCAATCAAGCTCAAATCAAGCTTTGACCAAGCCATTTGACCCACTTAGGCTCACTTGACCCAAAGTGACCTAAAGTACCCTTATGAGCCAAATTCTAATCCTAACCAAATTGGATTGAACCAAACTCATATTTGCCTCTCATCATGATCAAAAATCATCATAGGATGATCAATCAATCAAATTGGGTCAAACTAAGTCAAACCCAAGGGTTGACCAAGTCAACACTTAGCCCAAAATGAAACCTAACATAGCCAAATTCCACCATAGGCCAAATTGATTGAAACCATTGATCTAAGTTCACTCATGACTTATGTTTGAACTTGACCAAGCCAATATTTGAGCCTAACCTGGACCAATTGGCCACTTGACCCAAGTTGACCCATTTTGACTTAAAGGGTCAAAATGTGTCAAAACTAGATCTAAGCCAAATTGATGGGTCAAGTACATTCCAAATGACTTGTGGAACTCCAAAGCCTCAATTGGCCAACTAGATCTAACCTAGCCCAATGAACCTTAGACCTAATATGACCTAAATGGGTCATGTTGAGACAAATTTGAACATAACCAAAATTGATTGGAAACAAAGATACCAATCCACTATGACTAACTAACCTACCCTTGACCTACCCAAAATAGGTCAAATGGGTCAAATAGGTCAACTTGACCCATTTGACCTAAATGAAGTCATATGAGCCATTCAAAACTATCCAAATTGAATCAAACCAAAGACACCAAAATATTTCAAATGGTCATTTGAACTTGACCCAACCCTTAGTTTGACCTAATTTGACTAATTGGTCAACTTGACCCAAGTTGACCCATTTTGACCTAAATGGGTCAACATGAGCCAAACCCTACCAAATGAATTCCAAATCTCATGAAACTTGGCCAAACCTAGTTTCTCCATATACCCAACATACCCAAAGTAAAAAAAAATCAGCAAAATGATTATTCTACCCCTAGGCCATAGAACAAATTTTGGCCTAATCCATGGGTAATTTGGTCATAACCTCTTCACATTCACTTGAGGCTTTCCTAAAAGCTCAAGGGGACCTAGTGAAGAGTGGTGCACCCAACCCAATTGGTTTGAGTTATAATTGGTCCCTAGATCAAAGCTGACCTAATGGGTCAAAATGCCAAATTCAAACTTCCCTCTCCACTCAACCAACCATGTGCACACTCAAAACAGCCAAAACAAACTCCACAATATGATCAATTAGATCAAAATGGCATAATGTCTTGCGATCGTCCGATCCTTCAAGGGGGAGATATACTCCCCCAAAACAAACTCAAATCCATTATTCCTCAATTCGATTGAACCTAGAAAAGCTAGAGAATCCATTCCTCAACCTCCTCAAGCTTCCTAGAGTGAAATCAAATCTCATATTCTCAGTTTTGCATAGTGTGAAAATAGGGGAGCTCAATCCATTCTTGAATTTCCTCTTCACTCAATTTCACTCCAATTACTTTTGTACACTCCATTAGAGAGGCAAGTCGAGTGCACCCAAGCTCTCTTTGAAGTTCCAAAGGCAAGTGGGGACCTAGCTTGATCAAAGATGCAAGCTAGCTAAGGAGGAGGTGGTCCATATACCAATCCACTCAACCTCAAGTGCTCAAAACTTCAAAGACACTTGCCTCTCAACTGAGAACCTTCTCCAAGGGAATCAAGTGTCGGTGATCACCTCCGGTGAGGTATGGGATTTTTCAACCATTAAACTCATTATGGTGTGGAGCTTTGTGAAAGAAATTTTAATCCCATGGATTTTTGACTATTGGATGTGCCACTCTTTAGCTTTAGATGGTGTGGGTTGAGTTTGGTTTGAATCCATGTTCAATCGAATTGATCTTCCCCTTGATCATGGATGCCTCATTGATCAAGGGGAAGAACTTGGGAGATCTCACCATCCATCCAGCATTTTGGATGGAAAATGAGATAATTCCCCACATTTAGAAATTCCTTATCCATTTTAAAATGTGGAGATCTGGCTCCATTTAATCGATGGCGAGATCAAACCGTGCCTACTAGCCACCATTTGGGATTTGATAACTTAAGTAAGCCCCTCACAGCACGACACATGTAAACCAATCTGTCACACACGCCCATGAGCCGAGGATTAGTTAGGTTATTTTAATTATTTCTAATTAATCTAGGATCTTCTAAAATTCATAATGCCCTATAGAAAATTTAAAAATTATGAAATAAAATCCTATGGAAAGATAATTCAACCTAGAATATTTTAAAATTAATTTCAATGGGTTTTGATTATGATTTTCTTTGAATTTGGTTTTATTGGAAACTTCATTTTGCTAATTAGTTTTAATTAAGCCTTATTAATCCCAAACTTCTTATATTTTAGGGATGACTTCCCCTAATTTTCTTGGGATTTATTGAAGGCTTGATTAGAAGAATTGCATATGGATTTCTTAATTACCCTCGTTATGTAATTAAGGATAATTAAGGTATAATTAGTGATTTTAATCTGTGATTAGGGTTGATTAATGTCATATCACATAAGTAAGAGGTTTATGGAATATTTTTGGGGCATTTCTCCTAAGCTATTCTCTAAACCCCCTTTTCTCTCCTTAATTAATTCTCTAAACCCTAAACCCAAAACTTAATTAATCTACTTTGGGTAGATGCTTCGGTGTTTAATAGCCTAAGTTAAATTAAGGAAATCAAAACCCAATTCATAAGTATGAAAGGGTGTTTTGAAATTACTTAAGCTAAACCCCTTAGCTTAATTAACTATTAATTGTGAGCCAAATTGCATTAGGCCTTTTCTTATTAGGTGCATTGAAATTTAAATTCCTTGTGAGTTTTATGTCATCTCATTGGCTCATAATTATTTGGTTAATTCTTCGAAGGTGGTGTGGGTAAGGGTTAATCAAGTTACTTAATTCATACCTTAACCCAATTAATGTATAAAAATGTATCTAATTACCTAAAAATTGAACAAAAATATCAAACACATGTGGGAATAGGTTAGAAACAGCAAACTCATCTCACCTTTTTAAAATTAAATCAAACTCCAAACTAAACACAAATCACTTTGAATTCACTTTGATTTATTTTAAACTTTATTATTTTATAAGAATGTCCTTAGAATTTAAGTGAAGTGAGTTTGTTTACATGTTTCATTGCTTGAATCTTTCCCAACATGTTAAATTTGTATGTCATGTGATTTCATGCATTCATATTTTCAAATTCAAAATTTAAAATGAAATTGTTTACTTTATGTCAAATTTGCATGTGTTGGCTAAAGTAGAAATATGAATGGCTATTATCACTACTAAATCCAAATTATTTTCAAAACATATAAATCAAATACCAAATCTAAAAGTGTGCTACTTATACTTTAATTATAAGCATGTGAAAGAAAATAAAGGTATGCTTAGCATAGGTTCCCTTTCTTTCTTATGTTTATAGTTTTGAATAAGAATTTGGTGAGGTGTATGGTTCATTTGAAAAGAACCTAACACTCACCTAATTCCATATTCTATTCATCTCTATGCTACCACTTAAGAAGGGTTACCTATACTAGCATACATAAATTGCATAAATAAAATGAATCCATTAATACAACTTTTGCATTCTCCTTTTCTATTTCATTTCTTTTATACATATGTTTGTAATTAAGGAAAGTGGTATATTAGTCCTGACAACCCCAAGGTTGTGAGGCTTTAACTAGCCCTAAGTAAGTCTTGTGCCTTACACCTTAACAATAGCGCTGTACTCACTTATGCCTTTCTTACTTTCATGTCTGTATGTGAAAATTTGGATAAGGAAACCCCTTGCTACTTAAGAAAAATCATGCATATTCAACTTCTACATTTCCTTAAATGGATTACTTAGCATGCATCATAAAGTGTGTTAAATGCTCATTTGTATGTATAGATATGCTTAGGGTCCATCCATATGCATGTTATATATGTTGGGAAAGAAAGGAAGTAATGTGTGTTATGGCAATTTTGATTCATTTTATTTAATCTTAAAATGCCTTTCTTTTTGAATAGGTTTGTTTAGAGTTTATCTAAACCTAGGATTAATTATAATATTTAAATAAAACATTCACCTAAATAAAATTAAAATGTGAACCTATTTTAGAAATTACTTAGGTTAGGGAAGGAAAGAGAAGTTCTCTTCTCTTTCCCTCTCTTCATAACCTAGTAATTAATTGTAGGACCACTTAAACCAAATCAAAACATGAAATAAAATTAACCCAAAAATAACTTAAATAATTAAATAAAACCCTCCTCTAAGTTGAACATGTTCTTCACACTTAGAAAATTTGATCTTAAATCCATAGCTAAGCATACCACACAAACATTCAAAGCACACACATTAGCCTAAGTCACCACTTCTAGCTTTAGGTTAGTTGGTGCATGGTTTGATGCTTGTTTTGTTTTATGATATATGTTTTAGACTATATGTTAGGATGTATGCTCGTAGAATGAATGGTAGGACGTTCATAGTCTAACTATTCTTTTCTGCAGAGGATTGTGCTTAAGGGTGCTATCATAAATAAAAATATAAATCCTTTTGCTTGCTGGTGAATTTTACCCCTAAGCATAATCCAATAGGCCAGGTGGACTTAGTCACCCATGTGTGGGGTGATAAGTCCAATATACATGCTTGGGATTTGTGTGGTGTGTTTTAATTAACCTTTGTTTTGTAGTTAGATTTCCACTTTTCCTTTTCATGTAAATTTGTGCAATTAGATTTTGGAATGATTGTTATGGGGATTAGATGAGCATGGTCATAAGATCTATCTTATGCACCATGTGAGGCCTTGGAGCATCTACCTTCCAACCATCTAAAGAAGGAACCAAAGAAGAAAAGAAGAAAAGAAGAAGAAAGAAGAAGAAAGAAAGAAAAGAAGAAAAAAAGAAATAAAGATTGAAGACCCCCATAGCAATGAATTCTATTCTTAATTGTAATTTAATTCATTTGTAATCTGGATTGTATAAGGGTAGAGCTCGGCTACCCACATTTGATATTTTTAGGTTTGTGCGGTGGTGCCCGACAACAATGGCCTTTTAATCTTTTTGAGATTAGCTTTATAAATTGATTGATGATTTGTTTAGCTTTTGTATTAAGTTACATGCTTTTCTTAGATTCTTCCTTATTTTATGTATGGCTTGGATGTGGATTAGGCTCTTTAGAGAAAAATAAATCTTTTACCCAATTAACAGCTCAAAATAAAATTAAATAACTCATAACCTCACCCAAAGCTTAAGTTTAAAATTGAGATAAAAGAAGCAACCCTTTAGCTGGATGAGAATTTCTTTTATAATATCATGCACAAAAGCATCTTATTTCACTCTTGATTGGAGGGCTTTCACCTTTTTGAGAGAAACTTGGCTTGACCTTTGAGAGCCATGGTGGAAACTCACCTCCTCTCTTCTCGTTGATTTTGGCCAAGAACCTTATTTCGCATGCATTAGTCATATGAATCCTATTATCGAAGTTAAAATAATTGTCCAAAATAAAATAAAATGAAATTTGAATTGCATTAGATTTAGGTCATTTGAAGCATGTCCCTTTACATGATCTAGTCTCTTTAGGGTGTGAGTTTAAGGACTTAGTCTCTTTCTAAATAAATAATAGCCTAGCTATCTTCATAAAGATAAAGCCTTGCCTACATGTATTTAAAATCATAGGAGTTAGTTGGTGGCCACCCCTGTGTGGTTGTAAGTCCAAGCGGGTGGTTTGTCCTCTCTTATGGAGGCAAACCACTACCATTTTCACCTTAGATTTAGGTTAGCCCTCACCAAAGCTCCCTAGATTTTGGTTCTGATTGCTTTTTTTTGGTATAAGCATAATTCCTCCTCTTAGGCATTTCTTAATCTTGTGTTAAGGAATCTTAAGTCCTAAATTTCTAAAAAATGCAACTCAAACAAACTAAATCAATTTCAAAAATGTATAGCCCAACTATTGGATAGTTTAAGATGCTCGCTAGGTTTCCTAGCATTATGGGCATCTCCTACTTATCTTCCATTTTATCTTTGATAATAACTCCCCCTTTTGATCAATCCCATTTGATCTTTCAAAAATAAACCAATCAATTGATAGTCCTTCCTATTGAAATCTTCAAAGACAATGATCATTTACCTTAATCGAGTTTTCTAAGGAATCTCCATTCCTTAGGATGCAATTAACTATGGGGCTTGCCTAGGAACTTAACAAACCTTTAAAATAAACCCCTTTACTTTTCCATGTAAAGTAAGAATCTGTACATATGCATCATCCTTAGAGTCATTATTGAGGTGATTAAATACATTAAAGGGTAGTGACTTCCTTTCGAGATAGTACACTATTCCTTGATGGTGTACTGATCAAATAAGCACATCTATGATCTGGCATCTTAACAAGATGAATTTCTATAAGTGTTATCTTTATCTCTCACCAACAATTTGAAAGGTGACTCTTATAGAATTTTTTCCATAATTTTTTGACTCACTGGGATGGTTTCTCTCTCCATCTTTTGTAAATGATCATTGTCTTTGAGTATCGATAGTGGATTTGTACTTTGGTATGAATCCAAGACTATCTTTCTTTCCATTGCTACTTAGCTTATTTCATCCTTAGGTTGAGTTAGCCAACATCTTAAGCTTTTAGGACCACATTCCTTGTTGGTCTTAAAACCCCCGTTGGGTTCTCCAATGGGTAAAAACATGAAAAGATCTAAATAAAAAGAAACATCTTAAAGACTTCCTCCATATCATTTTTATGATAAGGAAAGGTTCATTCCTAAAAAAATGAAATAAATCTTCCATAAGAACTTTGCTTTTCAAAAAGCACCTTTACAAGAATGCACTTAATAAAATATTTTCCACCTTCATTTAACAATTCCCATAATTATTACATGTAGGGATTTAAAAAAATAAAACTAACAAAATATTTTTCAAAAAAAGCACAAATGAACATCTTTCAATTCATTTTGTTGAAGATTTCATTTTTAAAATAAAATGAACAACCATCTTCCAAAAATCAAAATCAAAATCATAAAGTTTTCAAGATGCACACTTGAATCTTTCTACTCAAAAGACTCACACTTATTGAATGGAAAGTTCATTTGTAAACAAAATTAAACTTTTCAAAAAGCACACATGAACACCTTCATTTAATATACTCCAATTTATTAAATGAAGATTTCATCAACTAAAAATAAATATCATTTAGAAATCCCACTTGAACATATCTCACATATGTTTTAAGTTGGAGTTCCTCTTTTCAAAAGCAACAACAATCACACAAAAAAAAATTTTACATTTCAAAATAAGATTGATCTCCATTCTACATACTTAAAGTTTTTGGATGGAAGTCCTCTTTCAAAAAAATTAAAACTTCAAACAATCATATTTTAAAATTTTTCAAAACACATTAATGGAACTTCATTTAGCACATTCAAATTTGTTAAATGAAGTTTCCAAATCCAAAATCAAAATCAACAATCATGTTTCAAAAAAAATTTCAAAACACATTTAGAACTTCATTTAACATACCCAAAATTGTAAAGTGAAGTCTCCAAATCCAAAATTCAAAATTTTCAAACATACATTTGGAACTTCATTTAGCATAATCAAATTTGCTAAGTGAAGTTTCCAAATCCAAAATCAAAATCAACAATCATATTTCAAAATTTTCAAACACATTTGAAACTTCATTTAACATACCCAAATTTGTTAAGTGAAGTTTCCAAATCCAAAATCAAAATCAACAATCATATTTCAAAAAAAATTTAAAACACATTTTTGGGACTTCATTTAGCATACTCAAATTTTCTAAGTGAAGTTTCCAAATCCAAAAATAAAAAATCAACAATCATATTTCAAAATTTTCAAACACATTTCGAACTTCATTTAACCTACCCAAAAAAGTAAAGTCTCCAAATCCAAAATCTAAATTTTTTTCAAACACCATTTGGAACCTCACCAAGCATACTAAAATTTGCTAAGTGAAGTCTCCAAAGCCAAAAAAAAAAAAAAAATCCTCAAACACCTTTGAAATTCCTTAGATACCAAATAGGATCCTACCTTTTCAAAAAATCAAAACAACAAAACAAAATGAAACACTTAGGATTTTCTTAGACATACCTAAATTTGCTAAGAATCCTATTTTCAAAAAAAATCAAACAAACACACTTGGATTCTTCACTTAGCATACCAAAATTTGCTAAGAGAGAATTCCAAATTTTCCAAAATCAAAACAAAAATTCACAAAAAGAAACAATCACTTTCTCAAACACTTTACTTAGCATACCTAAATTTATTAAGTAAGTGAAATTCCAAAACAATCAAACAAAAAAAAATCATTTGACCCTTACTTTAACATACCTAAATTTGTTAAAGGAGAGGGTCCTCAAATCAAAAATTCAAAATTCAAACAAACCATGAATCTATGGAAGCATATTTATCAAAAATATTTAATCCATATTTCAACATACCTAAATTTGTTGAAATTGGATTCATATTCAAATTCCTCTTTCAATCAATCTCCTCAAATCCATTTGAACACAACTTAACACTTCCAAGTTGTTGGATGTGGTTCAAATTTTCAAATTCAAATTCAAAAAATCTATGGAGACGTAACCGATACAAGTTTATTTCTCATTGCATCTTTACAGTGCAAAATTTAGTTTCAATTTATTATAGTTGTTGAAATGGCCGATTCTCATAAATTTGTCTTCACCTTCCCCCACGGTATGGATCTGACATTAGATCAAGCCAACTTACCCCATCTAGACCATACCCACCTGATTCACTTTGGTCAGGAATTTGAGCGAGCCAGGATCACTTGTGAGGGCACTCACCTCACCATATTTAGAAGGACCAAGGTGACCGGGCAGAAGCTGATCATCAAGATTGACTTACTCTTTGATTCTGATGTCTCCTCATTGAAGAGGAAAGCTATGGCAGTACCACAGACTTCAGTTGTTACAATATCGATAGTACCAGCTTTGATTGTAGTCACCCCAACGTTGCTCATGTTACCCCAAGTGGCGGCTCTACCATCTCTACCTTTAATGGTAAGGCTCCAGTCTCGTGGCTTTCCTCCCTACATTTGAGTATGGGTCTAGCTCACACTCCTCCCATCCTACCCATACATGTGTAGGAATAAGAACCGATGATCGTACCACGCTAGAGGGAGCTAGGGCAGATCTGGTTGAGTTTCGTATCACTTCACCACTGGTTGTAAAACCAGTTCCACCCTCTGGATCAAACAGAGGATGTCGAGGATCGTCATCACCTCCTCCAGGTGCAATTTAGCCCACGCTTTCGTGAGCAGAGGTATGCGCCTCCATCTGTAACCGTAGGCTTAGCATATGACGTGAGTCCAACACTTAGTTTGATCTTCGATCTATTATCCTCCATAGTGTGGGGAAGCAGATTTTCTAGGAGAGGGCCCGTGAGGCCCATATAACACATGTTACTAGCAGGGAGTGACGGAGGTTCAGCCGTCAGTCTGCTGCTTCTGCTTTGATTGATTTTCCAGCTCAACGCACTACCCGTGCCAACCATACTGATAGTATTCTTCTCAGTGGGACTAGCCACCACAAGAGGGAAGTTCTGAGAGATCTGGGTGTCTCCACCCCACCGCTACCCCTCCCGCCATCGCTGCGTGTTACAACATCTCCCATTCCATCTAAGGACATGAAGGCACATCTGGAAAATTGCACCCATTGATGATCCAAATACCAAGGGATCCTACCCCTTCTACACCACCCATTGTGGTGAAGCTCACTGACCTTCTACCCTAGTGGTGGTGCGGAGTGGAGACCTAAGCATCATGGGTTGTCCCTTCACCAACTCCCATACAACGGATGGAGATGGTGCGATTATGGATATTCCATGATAGTTCAGGCACGTGGTGAGAAACATCCTAGATTGTTACCCTCTTATAATAGCTTAGAGTGTCATTCATCCAGTGAGTAAGTCCACATAGGATTGACTCTCCACTGATAGGCGAGGTCCGCTGCCTCTCAGTGCATGATAGTGATCACACCGGTCAGCCTAAACTATTTATACCTACCGAGATGGATCATTCCTTAGATGAGATAGTTGCACATTATTTCATGGAGAAGAAGGAGATCTTGGGGTATGCTTGCTCTGATGAAGATAAAGTCAGCTTCGGTCCCAATGAAGATGACTTGATAGAGACTCACCGAGTCTACATGGTTGACACTAGGGTCTCTTATTAGGGAACAATAAGCCATGGAAGGTGATGAGGTTGATCAAGTAGACACCATAGAATCAGCACAACGCCTCCAATAGTAGTTGAGGTAGAACGATGAATAGATTGATAGGATGACACAATAGTTACATGACTTGTTAGCAGTAGTGTCAGTGCTCCAGAAACAAGCCCCTTTAGTTCATCCTATTATAGTCAACATTAGTCAGCCTGAGTTACTACATGTCTTTGAGCAAGGTAGCACTATCCTGTATAGGAAGGTAGTGAAAAGTACCTCCATATAAGAAAAGGACATAAAATCTATGGTTGAGCAGTACGTGAAGGAAGCTTTGGCTCAAGCCTTGGGAGGATCATTGGTTCCAAAGGGTAGACCCTGCCCATAAGAATTTGATGCTATCCAATATCCCAAGGGTTTTATGCCTCATTCCTTCAAAAGCTATGATGGCCATGGAAACTCGATGCAACACATAACACATTTGTTTGCAATGTGGCGTGATGCTTTGCTCTTATGACTTTTTGTTAGTAGCCTAGCGGGTATTACTTTTGATTTGTATGCTGAATTGCACAATGGTTCAGTAAAGACATTTGCAGAGTTAGAGTAGCTCTTCATCAACAGATTTGCTGGAGCTCAGTAAAGGGTTACTGTAGGTGATCTCTTTGTAGCACAACAACCCCTTGGTGAGTCACTTGTTGATTATATTCTTCGATGGCTTAACATGAGTATGAAGTGCAAACCACTGCTTTCTGAATAGCATGCCATTGAGATTCTCTTGAAGAATATCCGTCTCTTTCATGCTTAAGGGCTTCACTATCAAGACATTTGAGAAGCTAATCAACAAGGTGGCTAGTCTACAAGAGGCCAAACAAGTTACCTTTTCAAGATTGCCTAAGCAAGCAGAAGGTCTATGAGAAGAAGCTCAAGAGTAATTATTGATAAGGGAAGCAGCTAGAGATCACCCGAGACCATGACCTCATCAACCTCCACCTCCTTTGCCACCACCGAGACAGCCCTAATGGCCTCCACTGTAGCCTCCATGGCTAGCAACCCACCACCATTATACCACAAGAGTGCGCATGCATACCCATAGCTATACTCCACCTACTCTTTTGACAAGTTAAACTAACCTTATTCTTTTAAGAGGAAGGTAATCAAAAGATCTTTAAGAATCTCTTAAAGAAACCTAATTTTTAGCTACCTGAGCCTAGGAGACAGGAGGAAGTAGGAAAAAGTCATGATCCAAACTTTTTCCCTTACCACTATATACTAGGCCACATTTTGGAGGATTTCTTCACATTCAAGGACTAGCTTGAACGTTTCAAAGACCATTGTTGTAGTTATCCCAAAGGAATACCTTGTGGAACAACCTTCGCCATTAGGTAATCCTTGGGATACATGTGATCCTACCAAAACCAAAGAAGGTTGGACATTTCTTTGTCTAAAACTTCTAAGAAAATAATTTAAGATCAAGAAGCTTTCCTCAGAGGTGCGAGTCTCAAACCTCCAACCAAGGAAGGTTTGTAAGTTAGTGCCAACTCTAGAAAGTGGGAGCTCAACAAGAGAAAGAAGCATGTGTCAGATAGCCCTTTAGCACCGACCAACCAGCCTCCAACCTTCAACAGCCTTTCCACAGATGACTTCTTCCATTTCAGCTAGCTCTTCTATTTCTTCTACTAGTAGAACTCTTATATCAGCAGATAAGGGCATCAAATCCCTTACTCCACTCACTTTACTTGACTTCTACTTTGTACCCCCAAATAAATCCAAGAAATTGAAGAATAAAGCTAGTTTGAATTACATCTGTGTCACTTCTGATGGGTTGTCTTCTTCTATTCCTAACATAACTTTTCAAGTCTAAATAACTATAACAATTGATCTTCCTCTTTTGATCCAAAGTTGGACTTTCCAACTCAATACTATGGGTTCACCTTTGAGATAGACTTGGAATCATCTGATTTTGAGAGTCCCATAGGAGAAGTTGTAGGTGAGCCTGATGTGCAGGTAGAACCTTCCACCACCTTGCCTCAAGAGATTACCAAAGTCAACCTTCATAGTGGCAAGGTTCTACCTCCTAGGGCAACACCTCAAGATAGAGGAAAATAAGTCATTGGTACTGAAGATCGAGAAGCCTTCCAGATGATCCACCCTTGGATATGCTTGTGAAAGATCAACCAAAGGGGACTATAACATCCTTTCTCATCTAAGAAAGTTGTCATCTAAGCTAAGCACATATGATGCCCTTATTTTATCTAAAGAGATGAGGAATCACTAATCAAGGCCCTCCTTGATCCTGAGATATGCTTATGGCTGCTATAGGTGAGGAAGCACACTATGCAAAAGAAGCCCAAGGGATCACCTTAATGATGAAGACCTTCTTCTAGGGACTTGGAGCACAACCGCCCCTACATCATATGACATGGATAGTTCTGACCGCTAGGTTCTCATGGATTCGTGCATCGAACATTATGAGTCTAAAGACCCTTACTATTTGAAGATCGACATCTACTCCAAGGAGATAGGATGATGTTGAGAGGATTCAATGATCAAGGTGAGCTTTTAGGTTCTATAGTGTTACCTTTGGAGATAGGTGATTGGAAGACCAAGCCAAGTTCTACATCATTGATTCAAATACTTCATTCATCTCTGGTAGGCCTTGGATACATCAAACCAAGATCGTTCCATCCCCCTTCATCAGTGCATCAAGTTCAAAAAAGATGGAATTGAGTATCCCGTCAACGGAGATGAAAAGCCATTTTTCAGTTAGAGAGGTTGATATCTTTAAGGATGTGACCTACTATCTTCCTCAAGACACCCTTTCTTGAACATAGACAAAATTTAAATGCAAATACAAAAGCAAAAAAAAAAGATAAAAGAAAATGAAAAGAAAAATAAAAGTCCAAGTGAACAAAAGGGAGAATTGAAGAAGAAATAGATCAGCATTCACATTCCACTCACAGTTCATTCCATCATATGGACATGTGGGTAGAATGGTTCAACCTCCACCAGAGAGGCGTAGAATAGCCCAGAGGTGGGAGACCCCCTAGTTGGCCTTCAGCCAATAGAGGTCATGTTCCAATTCATAGGAGTACCCCTACTATTCATATAGACTTGGAATCTAGCTCAGAGGATGAGTCTAATGTGATTAGTATACTAGCCAACCCTCTCAGAGATCCATTGGAGGTGACTTTTGATCCGCATGAGATGAAGATGGCCTCCAAGCAAAAAAACAAAGTATTCAAATTTTATTTATGTGAAACTATTAGACAGTAGTTGGGAACCTTAGCTCTAACCTCACTTACATCTCAAAAAGTTGAAGGTTTAGTAGTTAAGGAAATCCCTAAGTCTTCTAGTGACAGAAGAAGTTCTTTTGGGATCATCCTCCTCAAGCCCGTTGATGTATTGAGGAAGATACATTTAAATAATTAATGGAATTACCTTTTGTGTTCAAAATCTTATACATAAAGGTTTAGTTCCTCACACATGGTCCAAGCACAAGTCAGAGTACTTCGAGAAGCTATGGAACAATACAGAAAAGGAAGCTCATTTAAGAGCAGGACTAGGATTCAGTAGAGTGGGTCTAGTCGATGATGATTATTATTACCTAGTTGTTACAAACCATTTGAAATCTGATAGTTTCTTCTCACACATCCCCAACTCTTATGAGAATGTGTATTTAGAAACTTCAGATGATCTAGATGATCTCCATGTCAAAGAGGCACCACCAAAATTTGAAGAGGAGATTCATTCAATAATCGACAAGCTTAAAGAAATCAACGATAAGAAGAAAATCATGCCCGACATACATCGTTCATTGATGAATGAAGAAGAAACCAATGACTTAGTTAGGCTATTAACGAAGTTTAAAGACCGCTTCACATGGAGTTATGAAGAAATGCAGATTATCTCCTAACATAGTCCACAAGCTAACAATAGACCTAACTACCCCCAATTAAGCAAGCTCCTAGACACATGATTAGAAATTGAATAATGTCATTTAAGTCAAGAAATTGATGTTGGTTTCATTAGGGAAGAAAAATATCCTACCGTTAGCTGTCATCCCGCTTAAGAAGAAGAATGGCCAAATTCACATTTGCATCAATTTTAGGGACTTAAATAAGGGATGTCCTAAGGATGAGTTTCCTCTTCCTATACTAGAGTTAATGGTGGACATCACCTCATCTGATGTAGTCTTCTCTTTCATGGTTGGATCATTTGGCTATAACCAAATCAAGATGTCTCCTAAAGATGAAAGAAACACTACTTTCCAAACCCATATCAGAATCTTTCGTTATAGGGTCATGTCTTTCGGCCTTAAAAATGCTGGTGCTACATACCAACGAGCCATGACTCAGATCTTCAATGAACTTATCCATCATCAAGTTGAGTGCTACATTGATGATCTAGTAGTCAAGAATAGAGAAAAGGAAGACCACCTCTTTGACTTGAGAGTAGTTTTAGAATATTAAGATAATATAATCTCAAAATGAATCAAGTGTGCATTGAGTAGCTCCAAGGAAATTCCTTTTTTTTACACTGGGAATAGAAATAGATCTAAAAGATTAAAACTATCTTAGAAATGCCACCTCATAAGAGTTTAACTCAGCTCAGATCCTTTCAAGGATGGATGTCATATCTAGGATGCTTTATCTCAAACCTATCAAAGGGATGCAAGCAATTCTCAGAACTTATCAAAAAGGACTCCAAGTTTAAGTGGGATGACAAGTGTCAGCATGCCTTTGAGGATATAAAAGAGTACTTTGTGAAGTCACCAGTTCTAGCAGGCCTTATCCTGGGCAGGCCACTCATTCTTTACACTATTTCATTGGACATCTCTCTTAATACTATATTGGCCCAAGCCAATGACAAAGGGAAGGAGAGCGCACTCTACTACTTCAACCGTCATCTGATTCTTGTTGAAGCTAACTATCCACCTATTGAGAAACATTGCCTAGCTTTGATCTTTGCTTCTCAGAAGCTACAACACTATATGCTTTCTCATAAGGTGAACTTGATCTCTAGAACCAATCCACTGTAGTACCACTTGACACGGCCAATGCTTTCTGGATGTTTGGCTCATTGGTCCATGATTCTCTCGCAATTCGATATCACATTTGTACCCCTCCGTGCAGTAAAAGGATAGGCACTCATAGATTTCTTAGTAGCACACCCACTTCCTACTAATTCTCTGCTTAGTGGCGATCTCCCCGATGAATAAATCATGAACTTAGGGAAGGCCGGCAACCATCGATGGGAGATATATTTTGATGGTGCTGCTTCTTTTCTTAAAGGTGAAGCACCATGATCTATTCTCCCAAGAAAGATAGGGGTAGGAATAGTTTTTCTAACTCCAAACTGTAATGTGATGAGATTCTCATACTAGCTTTCCAACAACAAAGCTGAGTATGAGGCTTTGATTATCGATCTAGAGTTAGCCATCACCATTAATGTCAAGAGCATCAACATCTTTGAGATTGGTCATCAACCGATTCCTGATCCTAGGTTCTCAAACCAAGCTTTAGTACTACATATACCATTATTGGCCCATATTCTCAAAATCACTATCTACAAGGTTCCCCGAGAATGTAGTAGTAGATTTCTTAGCCAAACTTACCAAAGAGTTGGCATGTTCGAAAGATGAGTCCATGTTAATAAGTGTCCAGAATAGAAAAGTCATATCCCTTATTGATGTTGAACTCATTGAGAGACTTTCTCTTGAAAGGGAGGTTGTTGTTGCCAAAATGGACAAGGAGCTAGATTGGAGGTAACTATTCATAGATTACTTGAACACCGTCAAACTACCTCAAGAAAAGTCACAAGCCTATTAGGTGAAATAGAGCTCTTTCATATGCTTGTTCATGGCACACCATCGGGTCCTTTGACCAAATGTTACATTGTTTAGAAAACATGAAGCCCTTGGCATTGTATCGAGGTACAAGTCTATGCGAGCACATCAATAAGATGAAGAAGAAGATCACTTGATACTAGCCTTCTATGATCATAGATAGATTATATGGATAGCTAGAGATCAATGTCGGTATATGGTGTGGTCCTCCACCAACCAGCCAACATTCTACACCCTACTTTGGCTTCATGGCCATTTGAGTGTTGGGGTACCAACATTATAGGTCCAATTGATCCTCCTTCTTCCAAGAGTCTTCAGTTCATCTTAGTTACCACCGACTACTTTTCCAAGTGGGCGGAAGCCATCCCACTCAGAGAGGTCATAGCTCACCATGTGATTCAATTTTTCAAGAACCATATCGTATATAGGTTTGGGGTGCCTTGATGAATTATATATAGCATTCAAAAGCACAAGATCAAGCTTAGAAGACAATATAGATTGGAGATACTTCACCATCTACTATCCCAGAGTAAATGGCTTAGTAGAAGCATTCAACAAAACTCTCATCTAGATACTGAAGAAGACTCTTGATGGCAACAAACGATAGTGGAATGAGCAATTTGTTGAAGCCTTGTGGGCCTACCGCACCACATACCAAACTCTACTACCCCTCTTAGTGTATAGGTCCAAGCTTCTTCCTTTAGAAGTTCAACTCTGTCCACTAAGGATAGCATAAAGATCACTAAAGAGTGGAATGCAAAGTTGTGGTTAGAAGAGCTTGAAGGTTTGGAGGAGAGTCACCTATGGGCATGCTAGAACCTCGAGTTATACAAGGCCAAAATGATTCAAGCTCATAACAAGCTAGTCTGCCCTAGGTCTTTTTGAGTAGGAGAACTTGTGTTAGTCCTAAGGAGACTAATTATTTCCCTTTGAAAGATGGGAGGCAAGTTTGAACCCACTTGGGAAGGCCCCTATGTCATTGAGAAGGCTTACCAAGGAGGATCTTATCAGCTTATTGATTGTAAAGGGGAACACCCAATGCTTCCAATTAATGGGCTCTATCTAAAGAAATATTACCCATGAAACAAATCATGTTTGAAAAAAAATCATTAATAGAAAGAACAAAAATTTAATTTCATTCATCAAATATTCTCTTCTTTAGAAGTGTTATTTTCTTGTCTTGCGAATCCGCCATGATGTGCCTAGGGTAGGTGTAAGAGTCCCCCAGTGGCAACCTATCCCTCTTTCACAACAGAAATACAATCTCCTGATGCTATTAGAATAGGTGTAAGAGAACCTGAGAGGCATCCTATTTTGATTAGCATAACTAAGATAGGTATGAGAGAACCCAAGCAGCATCCTTTCTTAGGGGAATCCTTTTGGCCATCCGTGGCACCATTTCATCAAACCCTAGTGTGTTTAAGGTAAGAATCCTCTAGGGGCATCCTATTTCTTTTAACACATGCACAATAAACACAAATCTTTATCTCAAGCTATTTTGATGTGGGAGCAAGCCCCTGTGGCACTCACTCATTAGCTGCTCTAGGTTGGTCTACATGCTATCTCCCAGTATGTCACATTTGGAGTATGTGAGTCCTCGTGCTTTCTTCTTGACTTGACCATTGCAAACCAATGAGTGCCTTGTTAGTATGGTAGTATTCACTACCTAGCCAGTAAGCTACCTCATGTTGACTTTGCTTAAGAAGAAGTGGGTCCCCATGCTTTCTTCTTGAACTAGCCATCATGTTATAACTAGGTTGAGTATATTTGAGGTTTAGGATAAGCCCTCTAGAGGCTCCTTTCCTCCTGACTACTTTTGAGTTGATATAAGTCCACCAGTGGCATTCACTCAAGAGTCCCCAAGGTCGGATAGCACTTGTCACAAGAACTATCCCAGTCGCCATATAGAAGGATGTGAGTCCCCAAGATTTCTTCTTAGACTAATTATTGCAAATCGATGAGCACCTTAGGATGGTTGATATTCACTATGCTAACAACGGCTCACCTGGTGGATACACCACTCTTGGTAGATGTGAGTCCTCGTGCTTTCTCCTTGAGTTGGCCATCAAATACCTATTGGATATATGACTAGCCATATCATCTCCTCCAAGGTTTTGGATTAAGCCCTTAGCCATTCCCCCAGCATTCTATTTGGATCACATCCTTTGTGACCCCATTTACACATTACTTTTGGATTGGACGCCCTTTCATAGTAGCCACCCCTGGTTGGAGAAATTGTTCAGATGTGATTTTCCCTTGTTGGAAATCAGAGATAGGTCTATATAAGCTCCTCCTTAGTTTGATCCTGCATAAACCAATAGGGTCCACGATAAAAGTAAAACAAACAAAATTAACTCACTTGTGGATTAGAAATTCAAGCCCCTAAAAGGCCCTTTTTCCTAAGCAGGCATCCTATCTTTAGGTGTCAGAACTCCTTATAGAATTGTGACTACGAGTTGAGATAAATCTCGTGTACTCACTCATAGTCGCCTTAGGTGGGTTCAATCTATTTTTCCACAAGCAAGTTACCTAATCATTCTTCTGCATTCTTTTCATGATTGTCACAAACCAACACCTAGTCAATTTGATTTGTTGCCCAAAGCAACCGATCACCCTAGTGGTCTTTTCTAGTGGTGTGTGAGTCCCCAGCTTTCTTCCCTTCAATTGATCATTATAAAAGGCACTTCTTTGGTTGGATAGTTCTCCCATCGGCTACTCCCTTTGTTTTAAAGAGATAGGTCTAGGGTTCTATAAGCTCCTTCTCGCTTGATCCATCAAACTAAGTGAATCCATCAAAATAAATCTAAAATGAAAATTAACCTTGACTATCTTTGAGTTGATCCGATTCCCCAATGATATTCACTCAATCAAGATTCTTCAATTTGTTGCCAATAGATTATCCCAACATCTCTACTTTGGAGGATGTAAGTCTACTAGCTTTTTCATAGTACAAATTCACCAAAGGCATCCCTTTCTTGGCTAGTCCTACTATGTCTTAGTAGACTACCCTTTGGATTGGTAAATTGGTTAGGTCTTAGCCTCCATGGCTCTACTTAGTGCATCAAACCAATAGGGTTCATCTAAAAATCCAAACCTAACAAAAAATTGAAACAACCCTCTTCCTAGTGGAACTTAAATCAAATCTTTTTCTCCTCAGTGAGACTCCAATCAAATCAAACCTTTCATCCCCTTATGGATGACTTGAACCTGCTTCCCTAATGGAAGGTTCACACTCTTTCACTTAGTGGATTTCTTCCCTCCCTCTTATGTCTTGGACATAAGTAAAGCCACATTGCACTAAGCTCTGGATTCTTTCTTTTCCTTGCATTAAGGATAGACTGTTTCTATTAGTGCTTGTGATTTCTCAGTGTTGTTGATCATTTCGATCAACACCAATATGTCTTGTCACTCAGACCACACCTATTGAGTGCCCTTTGTTGATCTCAATTTTTAGAATGAGCTCTCAACCCCTCCATCTTAGGCATAGGACTCCTCTTAGACTTTAAGAGTTCCTTATTCTTAAGACACATCTAGTGATTAGGTGGACATTCAACCTAGCCCTTGAGACTTAAGAGAGTTAGCCATAGGAATAGGTCATCCCTTAGGGGTGATAAGGAAAACTTCTTACCCTTAGCTTAGACCATTCCTCACTTTCCTTCTTTCAAGTAAAACTCCAAATCAATTCTCATTTGACTTTCTCAAAACTCAAATCAACTCCATATGATTGAAATCCATGATTGAAATCTATGATTGAAACCCATGATCAAAATCCATCAAAATTCCTAAGTTCAAATTTCCTAAGTCCTTAATCCTTTCTTAAGGACTTAACCAAAATTATGATCTAAACCAAATAAAATCTTTGAGATTTTCTCATAATTCATTTATATTCTCATTTATATTCACATATATAATTGAAATATAAATTCAAATTAATCAAACAACTCAAAATTCCAAATCAATTCATGAAATTTTCCTTAGTCTTTTAATTTTCCATTAATGGACTTAGCCTAAATCTTGGTTAAATCAATTCAAATTCATGAGATTTTCTCAAAACCCATTTATATTTTCATTTATATTCACATATATAAATGAAATATAAATATAAATCAATGAAATCAAATCCTCAAATTTAATTTCATTTTAAAATTTCCTAAGTCCTTAATTTTCCATTAAAGGACTTATCCAAAACCTTAATCAAATTAACTCAAACTCATGGAATTTTCTAAAAAAACTCATTTATATTCTCATTTATATTCACATATATAACTGAAATATAAATATAAATCAATCAAATCAAACCATCAAATTAAATTGTCAATTTAAAAAATCTTTCATAAGTTATTAATTCTCCATTAATGGACTTAGCCTAAAACTTGATCAAACCATATCAAAGTCATGGAATTTTCTCATAATTCTTTTATATTCTCATTTATGTTCACATATATAAATGAAATATAAATATAAATTAATCAAACCAAATTCAAAAATTCAAATCCCTACTCTAAATTTTCCAAGGTCCCTTAAATCCTTCTTAATAGACTTAGCCCAAATCATGATTAAACCACTTCAACTCCTTGAAATTTTCTCATGATCAATTTATATTCTCATTTATATTCACATATATAAATAAAATATAAATTCAAACAATCAAAACCAATTCCAAAAATTCAAACTCAAATCAACTCAAAATCCAATCAAAGCCTTTCAAGTCAAAATTTTGAACTTAGCCAAATCAAGTCAAACTCTTGATTTTCTCTCATGATTCAATCAACCCTACAATAATGAGCTCATATATAAATCCAAACTTCAATTACTGAATCAAAACCAATGCCAAAAATCAAAGCCAATATCATTTCATATTCTTCCTTTGAATATGAAATTGTCAAATGGAACAAAACCCATTTGACTTTAAACCACTTATAAATGGATTTATATTTCAATCATAAGTCCATAGACAAGATCAATCAAGCTCAAATCAAACTTTGACCAAGCCATTTGACTCTTAGGCTCACTTGACCCAAAGTGACCTAAAGTACCAGACCCTAATCCTAACCAAATTGGATTGAACCAAACTCATATTTGCCTCTCTCATCATGATCAACAATCATCATGGGATGATCAATCTATCAAATTGGGTCAAACCAAGTCAAACCAAGGGTTGACCAAGTCAACACTTAACCCAAAATGAAACCTAACATAAATTCCACCATAGGCCAAATTGATTGAAACCATTGATCTAAGTTCACTCATGACTCATGTTTGAACTTGACCAAGCCAACATTTGAGCCTAACTCGCCCAATTTGACTAAGTTGACCCATTTTGACCTAAAGGGTCAAAATGTGTCAAAACTTGATCTAAGCCAAATTGATTGAAACCAATGGGTCAAGTACATTCCAAATCACTTGTGGAACTTGACCAAAGCCTCAATTGGCCAGACCTAACAGCCCAATTGACCTTAGACTAACATGACCTAAATGGGTCATGTTGAGCCAAATTTGAACATAACCAAAATTGATTGAAACAAAGATACCAATCCACTCCATATGACTAACCTAACCTAAACCTACCCTTGACCTACCCCAAATAGGTCAAATGGGTCAAATAGGTCAACTTGACCCATTTGACCTAAATGAAGTCATATGAGCCAAATTCAAAACTATTCCAAATTGAATCAAACCAAAGCTACCAAAATATTTCAAATGGTCATTTGAACTTGACCCAACCCTTGGTTTGACCCAATTTGACCAATTGGTCAACTTGACCCATTTTAGCCTAAATGGGTCAACATGAGCCAAACCCTATCAAATGAATTTCAAATCTCATGAAACTTGGCAAAACCTAGTTTCTCCACATACCCAATATACCCAAAGTAAAAAAATAGCAAAATTACCATTCTACCCCTAGGACATAGAACAAATTTTGGCCTAATCCATGGTCATACCCTCTTCACATTCACTTGAGGCTTTCCTAAAAGCTCAAGGGGACCTAGTGAAGAGTGGTGCACCCAACCCAATGGGTTTGGGTTAGCCCAATTGGTCACTAGACCAAACCCGACCCCTTGGGTCAAAATGCTAAATTCAAACTCCCTCTCCCACTCAAATTGAAGCACATGAGAGGTTGGCAATCCACTCCTTGGCTCAAATTGACCATGTGCACACTCAAAATAGCCAAAAAAACTCCCCATTATGATCAAATCGATCAAAATGGCACAATGGCTTGCGATTTTCAAGGGGGTTATACTCCCCTAAACAAACTCAAATCCATGCCTCAATTCAATTGAACCTAGGAAGCCGAGAAGCCATTCGCCTCCTCAAGCTTCGGAGTGAAATCAAATCTCATATCATCACACAGTGAAAATAGGGGAGCTCAATCCATTCATGAATTTCCTCTTCACTCAATTTCACTATAATTTCTTTTTGCACACTCCATCAGAGAGGGAAGTTGAGTGCACCCAAGCTCTCTTTGAAGTTCCAAAGGCAAGCGAGGGACCTAGCTCAATCAAAGCTGCAAGCTAGCTAAGGAGGAGGTGGTCCATATACCAATCCACTCAACCTCAAGTGTTCAAAACTTCAGCACAACTTCATGTCAACCAAGCAAAGCTTCTCTAAGGGATTCTAGCGCCGGTGATCACCTCCAGCAAGGTATGGGATTTTTTTACCATTAAACTCAATGTGGTGTGGAGCTTCATGAAAGAAATTTCAATCCCATGGATTTTTGGCTGTTGGATGTGCTGCTCTTTAGCTTTAGATGGTGTGGGTTGAGTTTGGTTTGAATCCGAGCTCAATCAAGCTCAAATCTTCCCCTTGATCATGGATGGTCTCTATTGATCAAGAGGAAGAACTTCAGAGATCTCAGCCATCCATCCATGCATTTTGGATGGACGACCGAGATAATTTCCCATGTTTCAAATTCCTTATCCATTTTAAAAATGTAGGGAGATATATGGCTGTCCGATCTTTGATTGGACGATAGAGATCAAACCGCATATGCTGCTAGCCACCACTTGGGATTTGACAACTTAAGTAAGCCCCTCATGGTGCTATGCATGTAAATCGCAAACCACCACGTCGCTATGAGATTAGAGAAATGTTTTAATTATTTTTCTAATTAATCTAGGATCTTCTAAAATTCATAATGCCCTATAGAAAATTCAAATAACTATGAAATAAAATCCTATGAAAAGATAATTCAACGTAGAATATTTTAAAATTGATTTCAATGGGTTTTGGATTATGATTTTAAAACTTCATTTTGCTAATTAATTTTTAATTAAGCCTCTGATTAATCCCAAACTTCTTGGGTATATTTCAAGGTATGACTTCTACCTCCCCTAATTTTCTTGGGATTTATTGAAGGCTTGATTAGAAGAATTGTATATGTATTTCTTAATTACCCTCCTTATGTAATCAAGGATAATTAAGGTATAATTTGTGATTTTAATCCATAATTAGGGTTGATTAAGGTCAGATCTAGTAAGTAGGAGGTTTATAAAATATTTTTGGGGCATTTTCCTTAAGCTATTCCCTAAACCCCCTTTTATCTCCTTAATCTTATCTTAATTAAGGGTTAATTCATTAATTATCCCCTTAATTAATTTCTAAAAATTCTAAAAAGTTCTAGAACTTAATTAATCTACTTTGGGTAGATGCTTAGGTATTTAAATTCCTTGTGAGTTATTATGTCATCTCATTAGCTCATAATTATTTGGTTAATTCTTCTAAGGTGGTGTATGTAAGGGTTAATTAAGTTACTTATTTCATACCTTAACCTAATTAATGCATAAACATTGATCTAATTATCTAAAAATTGAACAAAAATATCAAACACATGTGGGAATGGGTTAGAACAACAAACTCATCTCACCTTTCAAAATTAAATCAAACTCCAAACTAAACACAAATCACTTTGAATTCACTTTGATTTATTTTAAACTTTCTTATTCTATAAGAATATCTATAGGATTTAAGTGAAGTGAGTTTGTTTACATGCTTCCATTGATTGAATCTTTCCTTGACATGTTAAATTTGTAGGTCATGTGATTTCATGCATTCATATTTTTCAAATTCAAAATTTAAAAATGAAATTTTTTACTTTATGTCAAATTTGCATGTGTTGGCTAAAGTAGAAATATGAATGGCTATTATCACTACTAAATCCAAATTATTTTCAAAACATATAAATCAAATACCAAATCTAAAAGTGTGCTACTTATACTTTAATTATAAGCTTGCATGTGAAAGAATATAAAGGTATGCTTACATAGGTTCCCTTTCTTTCTTATGTTGGATATAGTTTTGAATAGAATGGTGAGGTGTATGGTTCATTTGAAAAGAAGCTAACACTAACCTAATTCCATATCCTATTCATCTCTATGCTACCACTTAAGAAGGGTTACCTATACTAGCATACATAAATTGCATAAATAAAATGAATCCATTAATACAACTTTTGCATTCTCTTTTTTATTTCATTTCTTTTATACATATGTTTGTATTTAAGAAAGTGGTATATTAGTCCGGACAACCCGAGGTTGCAAGTCTTTAAGTAACCATTAGTAGGTCTACCTTACCTTACACAGTTAATACTCATTTATGCCTTTCTTACTTTCATGTGTTTATGTGAAAATTTGGAAAAGGAAACCCCTTGCTACTTAAGAAAAATCATGCATATTCAACCTCTTAATTTCCTTAAATGGATTAATTATCATGTATCATAAAGTGTGTTAAATACTCTCATTTGTATGTATAGATATGCTTAGGGTCTATCCATATGCATGTCATATATGTTGGGAAAGAAAGCAAGTAATGTGTAAGCAGGGGAATTTTGTTCATTTTATTTAATCTTAAAATGCCTTTCTTTTTTGAATAGGTTTGTTTAGAGTTTATCTAAACCTAGGATTAATTATAATATTTAAATAAAACATTCACCCAAAACTAAAATGTGAACCTATTTTAGAAATTACTTAGGTTAGGGAAGGAAAGGAAGTTCTCTTCTCTTTCCTCTCTTCATAACTTAGTAATTAATTGTAGGATCCACTTAAACCAAATCAAAACATGAAATAAAAAATCAACCCAAAATAGCCTTAAATAACTAAATGAAACCTTCTCTGTTAAACACATTAGAAATTTTGAATCTAACTATAGCTGGGTTGTCACACAATGAGGTGCTTAATACCCTACATAATCCATATAGTGGACTTAGTCACCCATGTGTGGGGTGATAAGTCCAATATACTTGCTTGGAATTTGTGTGGTGTCTTTTAATTAACCTTTGTTTTGCAGGTGTTAGTTAGATTTCCACTTTTCCTTTTCATGTAAATTTGTGCAATTAGGATTTTGGAATGATTGTTATGGGGATTAGGATGAGCATTGGTCATAAGATCCTATCTTATGCACCATGGGAGGCCTTGGAGCATCTACCTTCCAACCATCCAAAAGAAGGAACCAAAGAAGAAAAGAAGAAAAGAAGAAGAAAGAAGAAGAAAGAAAGAAAAGAAGAAAGAAGAAGTAAAGCTTGAAGACCCTCATAATAATGAATTCTTTGCTTAATTGTAATTTAATTCATTTGTAATCTAGGTTGTATAAGGGTAGAGCTCGGCTACCGACATTTGATATTTTGGGTTTGTGTGGTGCCCAAACATAATGGCCTTTTATGCTTTTTGTGATTAGCTTTAAAAATTAATTGATGATTTGCTTAGCTTTTGCATTAGGTGGCATGCTTTTCCTAGTTTCTTCCTTGCTTTATGTATGGATGTGGATTAGGCTCTTTAGGGAAAAATAAATATTTTACCCAACTTAACAACTCAAAATAAAATTAAACAACTCATAACCTCACATAATGCTTAGGTTTAAAATCGAGATAAAAGAATTAGCAACCCCTGGATGAGCATTTCTTTTATAATATGATGCAAATGCATCTTATTTCACTCTTGATTGGAGGGCTTCCACCTTTTGAGAAACTTGGCTTGACCTTTAAGAGCCATGGTGGAAACTCACCTCCTCCCTTTCATTGATTTTGGCCAATAACCTTATTTCTCATGCATTAGTCATATGAATCCTAATAGCTGAGTCAAAATAATTGTCCAAAAATAAAAATAAAATGAAATTTGAATTGATTAGATTTAGGTCATTTGAAGCATGTCCCTTTACATGATCAGTCTCTTTAGGGAGTGAGTTTAAGGACTTAGTCTCTTTCTAAATAAATAACAACCTAGCTATCTTGCATAAGCATAAAGACTTGCCTACATGTATTTAAAATTAGGAGGAGTTAGTTGGCCACCCCGGTTGTAAGTCCAAGCTATCGGTTTGTCCTCTCTTATGGAGGCAAACCAATTTCCCATTTTGCCTTAGATTTAGGTTGTGCCATCCTCAAAGCTCCCTAGATTTAGGTTTAAGGTTTTTTTCTTTTATGGTGACCTCACTTTGGAGTGAGCTCTTAACCT
Organism: Cymbidium sinense; assembly: GCA_021442155.1. Lineage (NCBI taxonomy): Eukaryota > Viridiplantae > Streptophyta > Magnoliopsida > Asparagales > Orchidaceae > Cymbidium > Cymbidium sinense. Next base: position 337,657,654 of record CM038214.1, on the reverse strand, counting down.
CCTTCTTAGACTTAGGAATCTTCTAGACACTAAGATTTCCTTAGTCATAAGACACATCTAGTGATTAGGTGAACACTTAACCTAGAGACTTAGAAGTGTTAATCATAAGAAGGCTATGCCTTAGGTTTAAGGAAATTACCTATCCCATAGCCTAAACCCAATCTAGATACACTTTCTCAAATCAAACCGACTCAATTCTCAAACCAAATCTCAAATTCAAATTCAAAATTCTTCAAAATTTAAATCAAATGATTGAAACCCAAAATCAAATTCAAAATCCTAAAACCCTTTCTAAGCCATATGAACCACATTCATAAGCTTAGCCAAAACTCCTTAAATCAAATAAAACTCAATTGATCTCTTTATAAATCAATCATTCCTTCATTTATATTCACAAATATAAATGAAATCCAAATTCAAATGACCAAAATTATATCAAAATCAAATCCAAACTAAACCCTTTAAGCCAATTCTTTGGACTTAGCCAAATCCTATATCAAGTCAAAACCAATGAATTTTCTCTTGAATCAATCATTCAATTATCTACCCAAATATAAATGAAACCTACAATCATCAAATCAAATCGAAACCAACCCAAGTCAAACCCAACCTAGCCCTTTTGACTTGAAAATTTCAAATGAGCCAAAATCCTTTAGACTCCAAATTGATTATCGTTGAATTTATATTCCAATCTAGGGCTCATATATAAGTTCAACTAAACTCAAATCAAACCAAAACCAAACCAATTGACCCACTTAGGTCCACTTGACCCAAAGTGACCTAAAGGACCCATTTGAGCCAACTTCTAATCCAACCCAAATTGGATTGAACCAAGCTCACCAAAATCTTCCACCATGATTGTTGATCACCCTAGGATGATCAATTAAAATCAATTGGGCCAAACCAAGCCCAATTGGCCATTTGATCCAAATTGACCTAAATTGGCCTAAAGGACCAAATCGGGTCAAATCATGATCTAACACAAATTGATTGCAACCAATGGCTCAAGTTCATTCCAAATTGCTTATTGAACTTGACCAAAGCCATAATTAAACTCAATTTGATCAATCGATCCCAATTGGTCAACTTGACCCAACCTAGCCCAAATTTGCCTAAAGGGTCATTTTAGCCTAAATCAAAATTAAATCCAAATTAATTCAAACCAAAGAGCACATTCATCTTCTATTAGCCAATTGAACATGAATCAACCCATATCCCAAGCTAATTTGGTGGTCAAATGGGTCAATTGACCCAAAATGACCCATATGACCCAAATTGGGCCAAATCCCTTGAAACCAAGCCAAAACCCATTGGGGGCTGATCAAACCCAAACCCATTTGGGATCAGCCCAAAACAAAACCCCATTTAAACCCCTCATGAATCCTCCCTCACATAGGATTCCACCCAACCTCATTTAATTCCCCCCATCACATGCACTTAACTCATCCCCAACATTTGCATTGAATAAATCTGATCATATGACAATAAGAGAGGACTTTGGAGCAAAAATCCAAAGTCCTCAATCAATCTAGCATCCATCCCAACCACCCCAACAAGATGGCAATCAATTTGAAGCCAAAAAAATTCAAAAAAATATTGAATTTTTGGCCATTATAAAAGGAGGGGGAGATAAGGCTTGAGATCTCTTCCTCCACCACCATTCAGCCCCCAAAGCTCCCCAAAGAAAAGGAACCCATCCCCACTTCTTTGAGCCATTTTGAGCTCAAAAACAAAAGTAATTGCTCTTCCATGAGGAGGAGACATGGAGAAGGCAATGTTCAAGAAAAGGGCTAAAGATCACTCAAAGCTTCCTCACATATTTCAGATCATCCCATCTTTTCAAACCGCAAAACCATATATTATGTATTAAATTTCTCACATTTTAGGAATTTCCTTAGATAATCCAGCATTTTACTCATCCCAATTAGGAAATAGAATTTTTTTTGAAGTGAATCGGGACGAAAACAGGTCCATTTGGACAAGTTTTGGCTTAGAAACCCTCATTTTTTCCAAAATACCGAAAACACTATTCACACTCACCACCACCATCCGTCCATGATCAGATGGATCATGCGTGATCCGCGATCCGCCTTCATCATGTGATGATCTCGACCGATCGATCACGGGTTTCGCGATCATGTCGATTGCATCATCCAAGCCGGATTGCCGATCCGACCGAATCGATGGTTCACGGATGACGGCTCGATTAATGGCTCATCTAGACGGCGATCTGAGACGTCGATGATTTGATGGTCCAGCGATGGTGTCTCTTCTCAAACCGCATATTTTTTTTTAAAAAAAATAATAATAATAATAATAATTTAAATCACTTAAAACTTCCAAAATTCATAGAAAATAAAATACTTAACTTACAAGCTCGTTGGATTCATCTTTCGAGAATCCAACAAACTCCCCAAATTTCACTTAGCGAGCTTAATTTGAGTTTTAGTAAAATAAATTTCATTATTTAAAAAAATATAAGTCAGATTAAGTTGAAATTTTTAGGATTGAAATTAAAGTTAAAACACACCTACCATAAAAATTTCAAGTGAAAAGGACTACTTGGATTAGAAATTAAATTTTAAAGTTTAGATTGTTCATTTTAATAAAATAAATTAAATAAAAATTCAAAAAATTTAAAAATCTTCAAAATGGCTTAAATCACTTCAATTGACATCTAAGACTCTTAAGAAAGTAATGTGATCTTGAATCTTAATGAACCCCAAACAAACACTTAAGGTTAGAGTTTAATCAATTAAGGAGTTAATTAAAATAAAAAAAACAATTTAAATATTGAATCAAAATTGGAAATGAAATAGCACTTAAGCAATCGTTAATCAAATCTCAAATCAGAGAAATATCATTCTTAGAGAAAATTAAATTAAATATGATTAAACCTATTTAGGTTAATAAAACTCAATTAAAAGATTAAATCTTAAATCAAACTCAAAACCCAACGAATTTAGGAAACTTTAATCATTTGATACTAATCAAATTAAACCAAATAAAATTAAAGTAAACTTAATTAACATATGATTAAATCACATCCATTTGGAATGAGATAATTAATTATCTATTAAATATTTCAACCTAATAACTAAATCAAACATGTTAATGAAATCAAAAACATAATAAATGAATCAAATCAAGTAAAACCCTAATCATGAATAATCAAACTTAATTAGTCAAACATTTAATTAATGCAAATTTAATAAATTAATCCATCATCTTAATTAATCATTAATTTAATTACATTAAAGCTAACTCTAAAGTTAAGCTTAAATCAAACCCTAATTAAATTTAATAATCACAAAACTAATTAAGTTAATCAAATTAATCATATTAAACCTAAACTTAATCAAACATAATTAAGATGCAATTAAACACTAATCAAAACCTAAATTAAACCTAAATCATTAAGTCATTAATCTCTAATTAAACAAACTCTTAATTAATCTAATAATTTTAATTGACCCTTAATCAAACTTAATTAATCAAATATCTAATTAATGACTTAATAAATTAATCCATCATCTTAATAAAGTAAATTAATTTATAAATCACATTAAAATTAACCCAAATTAAAACTTAATTAATCTACTAATTAATTTAATCACACTATTAAATAAACTAATTAAGTTAATTAAATTAATCACATTAAACCTTTAATTAAATATAAATTCAATTAAATACTAATTAAAATCCTAATTTAAACTTAAATCATTAACTCATTAATTACATCATTAACTCAAATAAATATGAAATCAAATTAAAGATTAAACAAATCTTTACTTAATAATTTAATCATCTCTTAAACAAGCTAATTAAGTTAATCAAATTAATCACATTAAACTTAAGTTTAATCAATCAAAATGCAATTAAATATTAATCAAAACCTAAATTAAACCTAAATTATTAAGTCATTAATTACATCATTAGTCCAAGCAAATATAAAACCAAATTAAAAATTAAACAAACCTTTATAATTAATATAAACACACTTCTTAATTAAACTAATCACATAATCACATTGAACCTAAGCAAATACATAGACCAATAAAGCTAATCAAATCAAATTAAATCAGATTAAACTAAATTAAGAAAGACTCTCATCAATTTAATATGTAATCAAGTCAAATCTCATTCAACCTAAAATAAGATAAACTAATCAACTATCCAATGTATGAAATCAAAATACAAACCAAACTTTGATGAACATGATAAATGGATGTGATTAAAAATAAAATCCTAATTACAAATGAATCAAACCCAATTAAAATCAAAATAAAATTTCAATTAATCTAATCTGATCAAACTACAAATAAATGAACCACAATCGAATTAAATAAACATAAAGTTAAATCACATAACCATAATCAAAGAAAAGAATTAGATATTAATCTAAAAGGATATTGAATTATCAAGATTTAATTAAATCAAAACATTAATCAACCAAAAAACACATGAACTTAAACAAACTTAAACTTCATTAGCTATTAAGGATATTAAATTATCAAGATGCAATTAAGCTAAAACATCTAATACAAAATCAATCAATCAAATACTTAAACAAACTCAAATTCTAAATTCTAAATCAAGTACCTAAATTCAAATGGGCTAATTAAGATACTTAGGGATCTTGGTTAGATTATTTAGAATTAGGATGTAGAATGGGTGAATTCCATCTACTGGGAACTCATTCTCTTCATTCTTGAAAACCTAAACATCATCTTAACCAAATAAAAGTGAAAAAAAAATGAAAATAAATCATTAAATCATTTAAATTGAAATCACCCAAAGGTAAAATTTAAATTCAAACTTCAAATTGAAACTTAAACTAAAGAAGCCTAGTAAAGTCTTGCACACAAGCCTTAAGCACACATTAGAATACTAAGTCACCACTTCTAGTGCTAAGTTAGGTGTTGTATGTATGATGTTGTGTTTATTTTGTGATGTAATATTTAGACTGATGTTATGTTTCATAGACTGATGTTAGGCCGTTATTACTAATCATGTTTTCTACAAGGGGTTGTGCTTAAGGGCCATAATAAAAAATATAAATGCTTTTGCGGGTTGTTTAGCCCCTGTTAACCCATGTTAGATAGTGGGCTTGGTTACCCATGTGTGGGTGCTAAGTCCAAATTATTCATATAACTTTGGGTTGTATGGTATGTTTAGCTAACATTTAGGTGTAGCTAGATTTACTTTTCCTTTGATGTAATTTTGCATTAGAATTAGGATTAGTGTTATGGGGATTAGGATGAGCAGGGAAGGCTTAGTCCTGGGTGCCCTGTGATACATTTGGAGCAAATCAAATCAAAAGAAAGAGTATGAAGAAATGAAGAAAAGAAGACCCTCATAGCATGTATTTTTTTGTAATCCGGGTTGTATGAGGGTAGAGCTTGGCTACCCATCTTTTTTCTCTTTTTGAGGTGTATGGTGGAACCCAACCGCTATGGCCTTTTATTCTTTTATGGTAGTCTATAAAATTGTTTGATGTTGTGTTTAAATTGCGCATTAGAACAACATGCTTTTCATAGTTTCTTTATGATTGATGTTTGAATGTGCGGGTCTGATGCGGTAGGCTCTTAGGATAAAATTAATTTTTCTACCCCAATTAACAACTCATAACTAAAATTTTAAAATAACTCATAACCTCACATAAAAGCCTAGGAATTAAATCAAGATAATAAAATTTTTAGTAACCCCTTAGCTGGATGGATGAATGTATAATATCATGCATGTCATATTCTTTCACTCTTGTTAAGAGGGGGCTTCCATCCTTGCCAGAGAATCAAGGCTTAACCTATGAGAGCCTTTGGTGGAAGACACCCCTTTCTCTCTTGATTTGGCCCATAATCAAATTCTCATGCATTAGGCATACAAAATCCCATAGCTTGTGTCTAAACAAAAAGTCCAAAAGAATCAAATAAATTTGATAAAACATGCATTAGACTAAGTCATGGATTCATACCACTCATGCTCTAGTCTCTTAGAGAGTGAGTCTAAGGACTTAATTTTCTTTCTAAATGAATAATAGGCTAGCCATCTTGTAAAGCATAAGACTTTCCTACATGGATTTAAAGTAGGAGGAATTTGGTCGCCACCCCAGTGATAATAAGTCAGGTGGGTTTATTCTCTTGTGGAGGTAAACCATATACCCATTTTTGCCTTAGATTTAGGTCATGCCTTTATTTTGTACCAAGGCTCCTTAGTTTAGGAATCTGAGGTAGCTATTTCCTTTGGGCTACAAGCATAAATCCTCACCTCTTCCATAATCTTATATTGTGGAATTATAAGCCCCAATCTAATGAAATGTCAACTCAAATGATTAACTCTCTTCAATTTCAAAAATATAAAGCCCAATTATAGGATAGATTGGAATGCTCACTAGCTTCCTAGTATTATGAGCATTTCTACTTTCTCCCTTTGGATTCCAAAAATAAGTCTTCTCCTTGATTTATCCCATTTGATTTTCTAAAATAGCCAATCCTTTGATAGTCTTAACCTTGAAATCTTTGGAGACCTTAATTGTCTACTTTAATCGAGAGTATTCTTAAGGAATTCCCATTCCTTGGGATGTAATTAACTATGGGGCTTGCCTCCATAGGGAACTTAATGAACCTGGCTTAAAATAAACCCTACTTTACTTTTCCATGTAAAGTAGGGAAAGATCTTTGGTATTTTGAAGACCCATCATGCCTTAGGAGTCCTTATTAGGTGATTAGTCCATTATAGGGTGGTGATTTCTATCTTTTGAGATAGTACATCATTCTTAATGTCATACGATCACTTCAATAAGTACCACCTAAGATTTGCGGTGTCCCACATCCCAAAATAAACACCACATTTTTCTAGTGACTCCATGGGAGGGTTCCTCTCCATCTTTAGTAGACAATTATGTCCAAGCATCGATGGTGGACTTATATTTTATATAGAGACTATCATTCTTTCCATTGGCACTTAGCTTATTTCATCCTTAAGCAAAGCTCCAACATCCTTTAGTTTTAGGACCTCACTTGTAGGTCTTAAAATCCTAGGTTCCCCCAATAGGTGAAAATTAAAATTAATCAAACAGAGGAGATGACCAAAATTAAGAATCTCTTCACCATTATGATGGTGAGGTAAAGTTAATCCCATGAACAATAAAAGAATAAAACTCTTCTACAAAATAACATTTCTTTCCAAAAGCACTTTTTCAAAATCCACATAATAAGGGATCTCTACACAAAAGTTTGTAAGAAATTTTTACAGAACACATATAGCCAAACCTCGTTTAACAAATATGATGATTGTTACATGGAGGTTCTTTTCAAAATCAAAATCAACCATTTTTAATGTCTTTCCCAAAAGCACATTTTCATTGAAAATAGTTATCCCCATCCCACACACTCAAATTTGTTGGATGGAGATTCTATTTTTGAATTAAATTATAATATAAAATTGAAGCTCCACTTAGCATACTTCACATGTGCTAGAGTTGAAGTTTCCCTCTTTTTGAAAAGCAATAAACTATACACACAGAAGTCAAGACATATTTGAACCCCTCACTTGACATAACCAAATTTGTCAAATGGGAGTTCCCCTTCCCTTGGAGAAGGTAGAGCAAATTGAATTTATTTGCATTTCGATAAAACTCCTTCTTGCCAAAGTCTTGAACTTCAAAACACATTGGGAGCTCATTTGACTTGTCCAAGTATATTAAATGAGAACCCCCTTTCTTTGAAAATCATCAGAACAAAGTGAACTCCATTTAACATACCTAAGTCTATTAAATAAGTTCATTTTCTTTCAAAAAATCATAAACACATTTAACTTTCACTTAACATACCAAATTTATTAAGTGAGAGTTTCATTTAAAAAAAAAAATCATAAACACATTTACTTTCACTTAACATACCAAATTTGTTAAGTGAGAGTTTCATTTTCAAAATCATAAACACATTTAACTTTGACTTAACATACTAAATTTGTTAAGTGAGAGTTTCATTTAAAAAAAATCATAAACACATTTAACTTTCACTTAACATACCAAATTTGTTAAGTGAGAGTTTCATTTTCAAAATCACAATCACATTTGACTTTCACTTAACATGCCAAATTTGTTAAGTGAGAGTTTCATTTTCAAAATCATAAACACATTTAACTTTCACTTAACATACCAAATTTGTTAAAGTGAGAGTTTCATTTTCAAAATCATAAACACATTGGACTTTCACCTAACATACCAAATTTGTTAAGTGAGAGTTTCATTTCCAAAAATATCATAAACACATATGACTTTCACTTAACATACCAAATTTGTTAAGTGAGAGTTTCATTTTCAAAATCACAATCACATTTTCACTTAGCATACCAAATTTGTTAAGCGAGAGTATCAATTTCAAAAATCATATACACATTGGACTTTCACTTAACATACCAAATTTGTTAAGTGTGAGTTTCATTTTCAAAAATCATAAAACACATTTAACTTTCACTTAACATACCAAATTTGTTAAGTAAGAGTTTCTTTTTCAAAAAAAAACATCATAAGCACATTTGACTTTCACTTAGCATACCAAATTTGTTAAGTGAGAGTTTCATTGTCAAAATCATAAACATATTTGACTTTCACTTAACATACCAAATTTGTTAAGTGAGAGTCTCTTTTCAACACACATTTGATCCCTATTTTAACATACCAAATTTGTTAAATAAGGATCCAATTTTCATGTCAAACCACTTGAGCTTTCACTAAACATACCAAATTTGTTAAGTGAGAGTCTCATTCTCAAAGAGAAACAAATATACCTCAAACACATTTGGGGCTTTCACTTAACATACCAAATTTGTTAAGTGGGAATCACATCTTCAAAGAAAAGTAAATTTATCTCACATTTGACTTTCACTTAGCATACCAAATTTGTTAAGTGAAAGTCTCATCATCAAGCACAAATCAAACACATGTGGCCTCTACTTACATACCAAATTTGTTAAGTAAGAAGTCCCATTTTCAAATCAAAATATCACACAATCAAATCTTCACAAGCAAAAAATATTTCAAACACACAATCACAACCTCTTCTTAGCATACCCAAATTTGCTAAGTAGAGGTCTTTCAAACTATCAATATTTTCAAACAAGATGCACAAAACATAAATATCTCCAAGAAAATCTCTCCTCAAATTTTAGAACCCCACCAACCTACCTAAATCGGTTGAGTATGGGTTCTAAATCAAAATCAAATGGCAAAGACTCTCCTCAATATCCAAAATCTCTAAAATTTTGATGAACCCACTTAACATCCTTAAGATTATTTAGTGGGTTCAAATTCAAAATCAAATCTTGAAATCAATGATTGAAGGTGAATATCAAGGCAAGTGTCGACTGCTACATTTCAACAATGTATATTTCGGTAATCAATTCTTCATCCAAGCATCTATGGCTCCCAACAAGCTTGTGTTTTCCTTCCCCACTGGCTAAACTTAGCCTTAGATTAGGCTAGTCTCTCTACTACTGGCTCCACTGAGGTCATCTACTTTGGCCATGGTTTTGAGGGGGTGAGGATTTCTTGTGAGGGGACAACCCTCACCATAATTAGCAAGAGGAGGAGGGCAGCCACCAATATGCCATCGATTTTGAGTTTCCTCCACTAAAGAGGAAGGCCACTCGCTAGTATCATTTCTATGCTTGTTCCAACCTTGGGTCGTAGTTACTCGCTAGCTCTAGCAAGGGCTACTACCCCCTCCTTGGACTCCCTAAAGGGGAAGACTGTCTTGATTTGTAAGAGTCTCCTTGACATTCGAGGTGGGTGCTAGCTCTCACTATGCCATACCTACATGTACACAGTGTCACAATAAGAATCACAAGATCAAGCAACATCATAAGAAGGGGGAGAATGAGATGGACGCCGCTTCATATGTGGCTGAGGAGGGATCTCCCTGTGAGACCTCTCCACATTTAAGTGGTAGTTTCACCCCTCTGTGAATGGAGAGGAGGACTACAAGAGGATTGGTGCATTGCCTCCACCACCAGCATATTTCAGCACACCGGTTAGGGAGCATAGGAAGCCCACAGAGCTCGACAATTTTAGCCAATGAGCCTACTGACGCTGATACAATTTTTGATCTGAGGACAATTATCCCAGAGAGTGAAGTCGATCGGAGAGAGCCTTGGAGACTTAGTCATCACCTTAGATGATAGGAGGGAATGATAGAGTTTGTCAAGCCTCTGCTCATGGATTTTCTGATCGCCCCTATGAGGCCAATCGCTATAAACATCATCCTTACTAGTGCTACTCATCATAAGAGGAATAGGCCTATAGTCTAGGGGTAGTTGGTGGTACCTCTGCATCGCTCCACTCATCACCCACCATCGCCATCGCTCATGGCATCCCCATTCACCAAGATCCAAGCCCCATGGGAAAGACCATCACCATTGGTGATCCGGCTACCAAAGGATCCCACTCATCTACTCCACCCATTGAGGTGAGGTCTCTCTCCTATTGACCTCCTCACTACAAAGAAGAAGGAATGGCGAAAGCCCATCATGAGTCACCACCGCACCATCATAGCTTCCACCTCCACTGCAAAGAAGATCAATGGGAAGGGGAGATATATGATGTGTCCATGAAGTAGATCCTCCACGCTAGTGTTCACGTGTGATCAACATATACCTATTAGTGAGCATAGTCCTCTAGAGATAGTACAAAGTGGCAAGCAATGCTCGATGTATATGAGTATAGCCCTCCACCGTCAGGTGAGTGTTTGTCCCTACACTACCGCTCTTGATGAGATCGTACTTTGCTAAGAAGAGGGAACTCTACGGGGATGATTGCTATGAAGAGGATGTCAATTTTGATCTAGATGGGATGATCTCTTGGAGGACTAGAAGTCCATATGGTCGACACTAGGGTTCCCTCCTGGGATCAACATAGCCAAGGGTGTTGTAGAGAAGAAGACACAGCTCATTCAACCCAACACCTTCATCAGCAATTGAGGCAGAGAGATGAGCATATTAGGAAGATGGAGAAAAGAGTTGAAGACTTATTAGCGGTAATATTAGCACTTTAAGGCCAAGCTCCATCAGTACAACCTACTCCCTTAGAGGCGGACCACCCTGGGTTGTTGCATGTTCTGGATCAGCCCAAGAGTACATCTCCCATAGACCAGGATAGTGGCAGCATGCATAGGAAGGTGGTGGATAGTACCTCCATGCAAGAAAAAGATATCAAGCTATTAGTGGAGCAGCAAGTGAAGGATGTGTTGGCATAAGCCCGAGGTGGCTCATCTGTTCCAAAGGGTAGACCCTACCTGGAGGAATTTGATGGTGTCCAATATCCTAAGGGTTTTGTGCCTCCTTCCTTCAAAATTTTTGATGGCAGTGGGAACCCTCACATACACACATTTGGCGGATGTCAATGCTGGTGGTAGCGATGCACTTCTATTTTGTCTCTTCATCATTAGTTTAACAGGCATTGCATTTGATTGGTACGCTGAACTACCCAATGGTTCAGTGAAGACTTTTACGAGCACCTCTTCATCAAGAGATTTTCTGAAGCCCAGCAAAGGGTAACTGTGGGTGACCTCATTGTGGCACAACAAAATCCTAATGACTCCTTTGTTGATTATATTCTCGTGGAAACCCGAGTAACCAATGTCAACATCATGCTATAGAAATTCTTCTCAAGAATATTCATACCAACTTTGCTTATGCTTGGGATTTACCATCAAAACCTTTGAGAAGTTAATTAACAAGGCTACTAGCCTACAAGGGGAAGCCAAACAGTTACCTTTTCAAGACCAATCATTCAAGCCCAAGTCGCAGAAAGCATTTGAAAAGAAGCCAGGGGTAGTAGTGTCAGACAAAGGGAAGGAAGCTGCCGAGCTCTATGAGAGACCTCATGCAGAACCTCCATCCACCTCCACCACCACCTCACAGATATCACCACCGCCATAGTGGCCATCACCTCCTCCACAATAATATAAAGTACTCATATCCACGCTGGTAGCTATTACCCACCTACTCTTGTCGATAGATTGAATAAGCCATATTCATTCAAGAGGGAGGTAGTTAGGAAGATCTTTAAGAATCTCTTAAAGAAACCTGACTTTCAATTACCTGAGCCCAAGAGGCCGGAAGATGTGGGCAAGAGTGATGATCCTAACTATTGCCCCTACCACCGCATGGTCAGTCATGTCTTGGAGGATTGTGTCACCTTTAAGGAGCTTGAGTTGACAAAGTCGAGCTATATTATCCCCAAAGAATACTTGTTAGAATAACCCTCCATTCTATCGAGTAATTCTTGGGGATACTTGTGATCCTCTTAAGATAAAAGAAGGTTGGGATATTTCTTATCTCAACCTCTAAAAAAGTGGTCTCTAAGATCAAGAAGCTTTCTTTACGTGCTTTGAAGCAACTCAAACCTCCAAACACCAAGGAAGGTTTGCAAGTTGCCAAAGACAACTTGAAGAAGGTGTCACCAGAGGCAACCTACCTTACTTGCGGATAGCATAAGACAACCACCGAGCCCAAAGACTCCACCCACCATTGCTACTACTTCTTCCTCCACTTCTCTCCCCGCCATAGAGTATCAGACAAGATAAGGGCACTATACCCCTTTCCTTGCTTACTTTATTAGATTTCTATCATGTACCTCCATCTAAGAAGAAATCAATGAAGAAAGCTTTCACTTACATCTTGTCCACTTCTAATACTCTAGATTTTATTCCTCTTGAAAACTCTTCAAGTCTACAAAATAATAATGATGACTCTAGTTTTGATCATTCCTCTTTTGATTTAGAAATGGATTTTCCATTCTTGAATCATTTGGGTTCACCCATTGAGATTGATTTGGAGTCATCTGACTCCGATGATCCCATAGGAGAAGTTGTAGGTACACCTGATGAGAAGGTAGAACTTCCTACAAATTCATCATTCCAAGAGGTCAGTTAACCTTCAAGGGCAAAGTTCTACCTCGGGTGGCACCTCAGGATAAGGGTAAGCAAATCATTGGTTCTAAAGAGTAGATAGCCTCTCCACAAGATGCTCCACCCATGGATATGCTTATGGAGGATCAAGCCAAGGTTGACTACAATGTCCTAGCACATCTTAAAAGCCAGCTAAGTTAAGCATATATGCCTTATCTTATCCAAAGAGATGAGGGAATCTCTAATCAAGGCCCTTCTTGATCCAGATATGCTTAGCCCATGACCGCCATCAAGAGGAGGCTCAGAGTTCGTGAGGACACTCTAGAGTTACATTATGATGAAGACTTGCTTGGAATGACCAAGCACAACCACCCTCTCTTTACATAGTGGATGTTGGAAGATACAGGATATCAAGAGTTCTTGTCGAACGGGGTGCATCAGTGAATATTATGAGTCTAAAAACCCTCGCTTACTTAAGGATTGACATCTCCAAACTTTCAAAAGAGAGGATGATGTTGAGAGGATTCAATGAACAAGGTGAGAGGCTTTAGGCTCTATAGTGTTGCCATTAGAAGTAGATGACTGGAAGACTACCGCCAAGTTTCATATTATAGACTCAGATACATCTTTCAATGCTTTGCTTGGGAGACCATGGATACATGAGAACAACATAGTTCCATCTCTACATCGCATGAAGTTCATGGGGTGGGATTGAATACTATCAAAGGAGATCTTAAGCCATTCACGCTTCATGAGGTCAATATATGAGGATGCAACCTACTATCTCCTCAAAATCAACAAGTCTATTCTCGAACTTGGTGAAAGTTCAAAAATAAAGAAAAGAAAAAGAAAAGAAAAAAAAGAAAGAAAAGAAAAAAAAAAAAAAAAGAAAAAAAAGGAAATGAGAAAGAAAATAAAAGGGAGAGAAATAGACTTGAGGAGAAAGTAGAGCCTACATTAGATTCCACCCACGCTCAAGCATCTATCTGGGCAATACGTAACTGAACC